>CM047871.1:18004221-18136244 GCA_026212405.1 Petrea volubilis | reverse complement strand
GGGCAACATACACTCCAGACAAAGACACGACCCTTGCTGTTATAAACGTACCCGACGCTCTCATCTCCAGCTATAAGACCAATTCCTGTTCCCACAGTCCGAAAGAACTACATCAGCATTCACTTTCAATGCTCCCTCCCTCCATAGGTTTTCCTGTGTAGCAGAATATGAGAAGTAGAAGGAAGATGGAACCATTTCATAAGTTGTGCTTGCTGCCACTGTTCTAATTTTGTCGCCCCATTCACAAAAATAACAGCGTCTAGCAAAGTACTTCCTTTCCATATCACTTCCTTTCGTTGACGCCAAATACTCCAAGAATAACAGCAATAGTAGATTGCGCTAAATGAAATCGAACAAAAGCACTTGAAACCACTCCTGATAATTGGTATAGTTAATATTACTGAAGTTGAGTCCTGTTTGTCACCAACATCTCTTAGCAAAATCACATTCACACAAGATATGCAATTAGTTTCAGGAACTTCATTACAAAAAGGGCATGTGATAGTGAGTGTTACATGTCTCTGATTAAGATTGAGTCGTGTTGGGAGGCAATCAACCATAGCACACCAAAGAAAATTCTTAACTTTAGGTAGCAAAAAAAGATTCCACAACTTAGACTAGCAAGGAAAAGATTATGTACCTGCTGCACCTGTGAGTTATTAAGTAGTCTATAGGCAGATTTGACAGAGTAATTGCCATTGCATTCGGGCTGCCAATACATACAATCTTCATGATCCTGAGAGCTAAGTGGAATAGAAACAATAGGATTGCACTCTCGATGAGCAAACAAACTTTGAATTTTGGCAAAATCCCGCATGAGCGATCCCTCAATCATCAACTCAAAAACATAATTTTGATCACAACCATCAGGCCTAGGACAAGATACATATGGATTAGAATCGTCTGGCAACCAAGGTGAAGACCAAATAGTGATAGAATGACCAATTCCCACACGCCAATAACATCCCTGTATCAAAAAATCTTTAGCAGCCATGATACTCCCTCCACTGTAACTAGGATTTGAGCCTAGTGATGCCTCCAATATGCGGGCTACTAATGAATCTAGCTGTGTAAGAAGTCTCCACCTTGCTTTCCCCAGAGAGAAAGAATAAATTCATGCAAATGATGGAATCCCATTCCACCCATGGCCTGTGGGGTACATAAACGGGACCAACTTCGCCATTTTATCCCTTCCCCTCGTCTATTTCCTGAACCCCACCAAAATGAATTTAACATGATTTCAATGTCTTTACATAATTTTTTGGCAAAAGGAAAACACTCATCGCATAGTTTGGTAAAGCTTGTGCCATTGTCTTAATCAAAATATCTTTACCCGCTCTAGAAAGCCAGCACTTATTCTAATATTGGATCTTAGCCCCAATTTTATCCCGGATAAATCAAAAGATATCCCTTTTGTTTTCTACCAATTATAGAAGGCAGTCCCAATTATTTTCCATGGGAACAACATCATTTACTTGTAAAATGTCACAAAGCAGAGATTGGTGCTCGATCGAGACATTTGCACTAAATGAAATGGAAGATTTCTGGAAATTAATTGATTTTCCCGATGCATTCTCATATGTTTGTAGCATTTCAACAATAGTATTTGCCTCATGTTCTGTTGCTCGAAAAAACAAAAAGCTTCATCGGCAAAAAATAAGTTGGAAACCATAGGGGACTGGCGAGCAACACGACCACCATGAATATTCCCTTGTGACACCTTTCGGTTTATAAGTGAAGAAAGCCCTTCAGTACATAGGATAAAACGATAGGGAGACAATAGGTCTCCCTGTCTTAGTCCTCGTTGAGGGATGATCGGACCAAGAAGGTTTGAACCCTGTTGTATAAAATATCGGACAGAAGAGACACATAGCATTATCAATGACACCCATCTCCGATTGAACTCCATATGCAACAACAGAGCTTGTAAAAAATTCCAATCTAAGTGATTATAAGCTTTCCGAATATCAAGTTTTAAGGTAACATAGCCATGTCGGCCTTGTCGTTTCTTCTTCAAATAATGAATAATTTCATGTGCAATGAGGATATTATCTGAAATCAATAGCTTGGGGACAAATGCTGATTGTGTATCAATAATAAGATGTAGCAATTTTTAACTGCTTCTATCCGCTTAAAGTATAATGACATTAAGTTTTCAAGCATCTATCAGCTTAGCCTTGAATTTAATAAGCGCCAGCCTTTTTGTCTCGTGCCTGGAAGTGTTGGAAAGTAATGCTTTATAAGGGCATGATTAGGCTATGGTGTTTAGTCGAGGCGAGAGTTGGACTCTCTGCCTTTAAGATGAGATTGCCTCGCACAGGTGCTAACGGAACTGTCAATCGTCTCCCAAGATACAACGAACTAACTTGAATATTTAGGGCATGAATGCATGAAGAGAGAAAGAATTCGGATGTTTGATGTGAATGAAATGACAAATGTAGGGGGGGTATTTATAATACTCGTAGAGTTGTGGTTGAAAAGACAAAGGTTGCAACTATTGGGACCAGCACTGGTTTGGTCAGGTCTGAACCAGTTTCGACTGTGGCTCACGTGCGGTTCGTACCTGTTTGGGTGTGGCTAGCCGTTGGTTGCACCCACGTGCGATCCGGACCCATATTCGCTTACTGGTTCACAATTTCAGTTCAAGTCAAGCTGATTTCGATCCAGTTTCAATTCAGGTTGTAACCAAAAAGAATATATTATGTTGAGCCCGAACCCCGCGCCCAAGCTAGACCTGCCCGCCTCGCTAGGCCATGCTGAGCCGGACTGCAGCGGTGGCGCGCGCGCGCGTGCATTTAGTTTGAGCCAATCAACCAATAGGTCCTCTCTCCATTACCACTTGTGAACCCCCAAGGGCCACCCTACTTTCAACTAGCCACTTAAATACAAGACTTTCTTGTATTATTTTTCCTATGTGGGACAACCACATACCACAACTTAACACTCTTATTTTAGCTTTCAGCTAGCTATCTGTGCCTTGGAATTTGTCTCATTCACCTAAATTGGTTTTGAGTAATTAAATATATATTTCGTATCTACTCGCGATATAGACTACGAATAATCAACTTGTTTTCCAAACAACAAATGGAGCTTCATCAATCATTGTCCAAAGTTGGTCACTTACCAACTTCTATAACCAATTTTCTAACAATCCCCCACATGAATGAAAATTAATGCATATGTGACTCATGCAGACACTGTAGTGAGTTCTAGCAAAAAGCTAGAGTATCAAGATAGGTAGCGTGGGCTTGGAACCTTCCTGGAGATATGCCATTGATGTACTTAGCTAGTCAGTGAACGCGATGTCTTGAACTATCCCACTGTTCCATGTAAACCAAGACAATAGTATTCTCATAACAGCTTTCCCTAACACCTTTCAGTTCTCATGGTTGTGCCCGTTTTGGTCGTGGGTCATATCTTGGATTATAAGTATTTACCATTTAGAAGCGGCCACACTTCACACTTATATAGATGATCTCCTATTTTAAGAGTATTCTGTTGTACTCCACTTACTTAGGCATAGGAATCATTAAAGCTTGCTTAACCTTTTACCCTTTTGCAGGACGCACTTACATGTCATAGGAATGGGTGGTAAGCGCTCTACTGAACCCTTGTAACTTAGTTGTCCTATTGAAACCAAGATCTTGGGATCTCTAGTCAACATGGTTGGGTTACCGCTACTAGAGTCTTTAACCGGTGGGTTTTAACCCCATTCCTGTCGACAAGCAGTATACTTGATCTGAGGAAGCCCTTTAGTTAACGGATCCCCTAATTCTCTTTTGATTTCACCTAATCAAGAGAGATAATTCCACTTGACATCAACTGCCTAATGGTATTATGTCGCCGACGAATGTGTGGAGACTTACCATTATATATGCCACTCTATGCCCTTCCTATAGTTGATTGACTATCACAGGTATATGGCGGATAAACAGGCACTGGTTTTGGCCAACAAGGATATCCTCTAAAAAATTTTTTAGCCATTCAAGCTTTTTCTCCAACTTTATCCGAAGCTATAAACTCTGATTCCATTGTTGGATAGAGCTATACAAGTTTGTTTAGAGATTTTCAAGATACTGAAGCTCCACTTATTGTAAATACATATCCACTGGCGGAATTAGTATCTTTTGTGTCAGATATCCAATTGCATCGCTGTATGTTGGGGTCTTGCACAAGTGCACGCAGTCGTATAAGTAAAAAGTGAGTTGAGTGTCGAAGCCACAGGGATTGTGATTGGCCCGTGAAATTGACCTTGTGTGTTTATCTAATTGATCAAATTGAATAGTGGGTTTGATTTTCTACCTAAATTCTTAATAAGAACGACTTGCGAAAAATAATAAAAACAAATAACCAAAGCGAGAAAAACAAGTGCAAGGGTTTTCATTCATGTAATTTGTTATTCTATCCAATCCCCTAAGTTGAGTGTTTTCGTGGTTGGGTGAAGCCTAGGAACACATTCTCTCTCGAGCATTGCGGAATTAATTCATGCAATTACTCTAAACCGAAGACTAACCAATTCTCATTTAATTAATCCTACATTTTAGAATTATTTGTATGAATTTTAAACACTGCCTTAAGGCTTAATCAAAGTTAAATTCATTCTATGCAACTTTAACCCAATTGATCTCATCTAATTAGAGCTATTATCGTGAATCGTCTCTCGACCTCATCACGATTCTCAAATTCGCTAATTAGGGGTGATCAAACCCTAACTACGTATTAAACCATTAACAAGAATCACACAATAAAGAATCATACGAAAACAAATTTAAACTCACGGGATTTTCATAGAATAGCAAAATCAATGAATTACACCATCCTTACACTTAATTAAAATTAGTCATAATGAAAACTAAACATAAGAACGAAATATGGGGCAGAAATCATGAAAAAGAGAAGAATGAACTTATTGTTGGAAGTTCAGGCGTAAAAACTCCCTCGTTTGGTTGTTCTTCCCTTCGTTCTTGATTTCTCACTTCTTCCTTCTTCTTCAGAAAAAAAAATATCCCAAAGATGAAAAATTGAACCCAAAGAAGAAAGAAAAAAAAGATAAAAATTATGATCCTCATCCTCCAAGAATTCCAAGAGTTTATATTATATCTAGATCTAAAAAAACATCTTCCCTTGGTTTCTTGGCTTGAATCTGGACATCAATTGTGGTAGAGAACCGCCTAGCATATCTTTCCAAATCAGCACCTCAGTCAAATAAGGAAGGTTGTTAATTGCTATCGCAGACGTTGCGTATGTACGCCAAATATTGTGCATACGTACGCAAATTTACAGATTTGTTTTTCTTCAAACTAGCTGGCCTTGGGTTAGTACTCAAAATTTCTTGCGTACATACGTATTTTTACAGCCATTTTTCCTTTGAATTACTTGCATTGGGTTGTTACCTCAAATAGTTTGCGTAAATACGCAGCTTCTGATTCCACTTTTCATGCCCTTCTATGGTCTCTTTTATCCTTCTTACCTACAAAACAATGATTTAGCTCAAACGTCCGCATAATAAGGCCTGAAATGAGAAAAATATATGATAAGTCCTACAAATAAACATAAAAATCAACTATAATTATGGACTTATCACTGTATCCTTCTAATACAGCTAGATATCTTGTACACTGTAATCCATAGTTCATTGTGTGTCTCAAATATGTCAGCACTCTAGTTACGCTTTCCAATGTTCATTACTTGGATTACTTGTAAATCTACTCAGTTTGTTTCACTGAGTATGCTATATCCGGACAAGTGCAGTTTGTTATATACATTAAACTACTTATTATCCGAGCATATTCTAGCTGTGCCACAGGTTCACTGTGATTTTTGCTAGATGTACACTTAAGTCCACGGGTGTTTTCACAGGTGGACTATCATAAGCATTAAACTTTCTAAACACTTTCTCAACATAGTGCATTTGTGATAGTGCTAGTCCTTCAGACGTCTTGAGGAGTTTAATTTCCTAATATGACATATGCAATAACCCATATCTTTCATATCAAAATGTTTCATCAACATTTCTTAGTATTCATGAAAATATCATGAATATTTCCCATAATCAACATGTTGTCTACATAAAGACAGACTATGACATAAGCATTCGGTGTGCTTTTAATATATACACACTTATCACACTCGTTAATTCAGAAACCATTTGACAATATTGTTTGGTCAAATTTTACGTGCCATTGTTTTGGAGCTTGTTTAAGGTCCGTACAATAACTTAATGAGTCTACACACCTTATTTTCTTGTCCCGGAGCAACAAAGCCTTCGGGCTGCTCCATATAAATCTCCTCTTCTAACTCACCATTTAGAAAGGCTGTTTTAATGCTCATTTGGTGTATCTTAAGGTTATGCAAGGCTGCAATAGCAATGAGAACGCTTATGGCTAGTAATTATGAAAGAAATCAAGGCCTTCTTTTTGTTTAAACCCTTTGCCAACCAGCCCGGCCTTGTACTTATCAATAGTTCCATTCTCTTTATACTTTCTTTTGACAATCCATTTACATCCCAACGGTTTTGTATCAGCTGGGAGGTCAACTAATTCCCAAGTGTGATTCTGCATAATGGAATCTATCTCACTATTTATAGCTTCTTGCCATAACGGAGCATCTGGACCGACAACGCTTCATTATTAGTTCTAGGCTCGTCGTCCAACATACAAGTCAGGAAGTCCGGACCAAAGCTCTTAGCTTTTCTTGCTCGTTGGCTGCGTCTTGGTTCATCATTTTCTTGTTGATCACCAATCGCAGTTTCATAAGTTCTTTTATTTGAACTTTCTTCCCTAGAACTTTCATCTCTCCTTTCTTTAGATGGAAAGATGTCTTCAAAAAATACAACATTCCTTGACTCGATAACTGTATTTTCAGTTATGTCGGGAATTGTTGACTTGTGTACAAGAAATCGATATGCACTACTATTGTGTGCATATCCTATATATACACAATCAACTATTTTCAACCCTATTTTCACTTGTTTAGGCTTAGGTACTTCTACATTAGCCAAACACCCCCACACTTTGAGGTATTTATAAGAAGGAGATTCCTTCATACTTTTTTGGGGTATTTTGTTAAGAATGTGGTTACTCGAAAGAATGGCTTCCCCCCACAAGTTCTGGGGTAGCCCCAAACTTATCAACAAAGCATTCATCATCCCTTTTAGAGTGTGATTCTTGCGTTCAACAACTCCATTAGATTGTGGTGAATATGGAATGTAGTTTGATGAATTATGCCATTTTTGGAGCAAAACTCATCAAACGGAGAGCCGTATTCTCCACCTCTATCACTACGAATTACTTTAATTCGCTTGCTAAGTTGATTTTAACCTCATTCTTATAATTTTTAAATGCCTCTAAGGCTTCATCTTTGCTTCTTAGCAAAAAATACATAACAGAACCTTGTGCTGTCATTAATAAAAGTTATAAAATACTTTTTTTCCGCCTCTAGTTTGCACAAACTTTAAATCACAGATATCACTGTGGATCAATTCTAGAGGTTCAGTATTTCTTTCAACTGAATAAAAAGGTGTTTTAGTTAGTTTTGCCTCAACACAAATCTCACGCCTTTTATTTGAGTCAACATTAAATGAAGGCAATAATTCCAGATTTACAAGTCTTTTCAAAGTGTTAAAATTTACATGTCCTAATCTAAAACGCCACAAATTAGAACACTTAGACAAGTAAGTAGAAGCAGTTATTTTATTACTATCAAGTTGCGGACCACAGTTATTACATTCATCTTGAATAGCCCGTTGTTCAAATAACCTTTTCCTATGAACAGGCCATTGTTAGTCAATACGACTTTGTCAAACTCAAATATTAGCCTCAACCCTGCTTTTACAAGTAATGGACCAGAAACTAGATTTTTCCTAATATCTGGAACATGTAGCACATCTATCAGGGTTAGCTCCTTGCTTGAGGTCATTCTCAGAACCACTTTGCCCAAACCGATGACTGAGGAGGTTGTTGAGTTGCCCAATAATAGCTTGCGACCATTGATCGGAGTATATGAAGAGAACAACTCTTTATCCGAACAAATGTGGCGCGTAGCTCCGGTGTCGATCCACCACTCTCTCGGGTTATCGATCAAGCTTGCTTCGAATACCACCGCCGAGAGGTTCAACTCAGACATGTCAACCTGTACACCTATGTTCTCAGTCAAGTTGGCCTGGTCCTTCTTGCCTTTGCCTTTCTTAGGGGCCTTGTAGTCTTTGGCCATATGATTCGGCTTGCTGCAATTAAAGTAATCCCATTTGAACTTCTTGGCATTATTGGTTTTCTGACCACCGATAGGACGCTTTTGCTTCTTGCTAGTATTTGGTTCCACCAAATTCACCTTTGCCTCCATTTGTGGCTTGCTTGATTTGACCTCAGATTTTCGGTTGTCTTCTTCTATCTGAAGCCGAACAATCAAATCCTCAAGCCCCATTTCCTTCCGCTTGTGCTTCAGGTAATTCTTGAAATCTCTCAAAGCTGGTGGTAGCCGTTGGCTGCACCATGGTGCGATCCAAACTGCCTCCGCGCATCGGTTTGCAATTTTAGCTCAATTCAAGCTGATTTCAACCCAGTTTCAATTCGGGTTGTAACCTAAAAGAAATATATTATATTGAGCCCGTGCCCAAGCCCGGCCCGCCACGCCGTACCGAGACGGCAGCGGCAGCGCGCGCGTGGGTTTAGTTCAAGCCTATCAACTAGTAGGTCTTCTCCCCATTACACACTTGTGAACCCCCAAGGGGCCAACCCTTACTTTCAACCAGCCACTTAAATACAAGACTTTCTTATATTATTTTTCCTATGTAGGACAACCACATACCACAACTTAACACTCCATTTTTAGTTTTCACCTAGCTATCTTGTGCATTTAATTTCTTAGTCACCCTAAATTGATTTTGAGTAATTAAATATATTTTTCATATCCACTCGTGATATAGACTACGAATAATCAACTTGTTTTCCAAAACAACAAATGGAGCTTCATCAATCATTGGCCAAAGTTGTTGACTTACCAACTTCTATAACCAATTTTTCTAACAGGAAGTGGCTCCAAATACAGGTATGATCAATAACATCAGTCAAAAAGATACTTTTAAAGAAGTTAAAAAATTCACAGTGATGATCATTTTGAGGCCAAAAATTGATGAGAATATTTTGTTACCGCACCAAACATGCATTGTGTTATTAATTTATATTTATTAGGCGTGTAAAGAAATTCCACACGCGACGCAATGAAGTTCTATCACTTCCTCACTCGTCTTCCTTTCGCTTAATTTTTCTAAACACGGAGCCTCAATAATTGCTGATTTTTTTAGGTTATTGTTGTAGAAATATCAGGAGTTTGGGCTTAACTCAACTCCAAAAACTAGCTTTAAGGGGTTATCCAAATCTTTATAAAGTAAGCCACATCTTGATATTTATTTGATATGGGAGAGTTAACAATTATCAATTTAATTTTTCAATTGCTCAATTTCTAATGTACTTAATTGATGAAAGTTTTAGAGTTGAATCGACCATAAAGTGGACTTGAAGGAAAAAACTATTGGAATTTGAATGGACATTGAAATAATAGTGAGAAAAATTGGTAATAATATATTAAAGGTTAATGTAAACGTTGTCACTAATTATTATATTATCATTTTTCCCTCAATTTTTGGGCTTGAGACATTTCTTGATGTGTTGTGAAATAATGGATTTAGAGCAAGGTGCAACTGGTGCCGGGGAGTCGAAAATGGGCGTGTTGTCTGCAGCCTCTTCTTCGCTACGGCCATTGGATTTACATTTAGTGATGAGATCTGCCTGCAATTGATGTTTGTTGAGTTTTTTTTTGCCTGATCGTTCTTTATCATTAGTTATAAAGAAATTTGTGTTATGTACACCACATGTGCACCCACACGTATCGAATGCTACTAAGGTAGTGTGAAAGGCTGCAGATTTGCTCCACAACGAGCAGTCAAAGGGGATGCCACATCACTACAAGAAAAAAGCAGTATTACTAACAAGATATAAAAGTAATAATATAAAAATTATCATTAATAATTGTATTAAATGACAACATTTTCCACTGTAAGAAAATCTAATTTTAGGAACCAAATTCTCAGCGACCATAATAAATTGGTTGCTAGACATATAGATTTAGTGACCAAAAGTTCTTTGGTTGTTAGAGTTATATTATGTAAATTCTTCTGTCACCAATCAATATTTGATAGCTATAGATAGTCGCTATTATTTAGCAAGTCATAACCAGTAATATAGTAACCAAAATTTGAGTTTTTAGCGAATGCTTTTATTGTCGTTGTAAATCATTATTATCCGTAACCAAATTAACAACCAAATATTGAGTTCTCACTAAAAATATTATAAATTAATCATTAACAACCAACTAATTTGATGGAAACATATATATGTTCGTAGTCACCAACTTTATATGATAGCTAAAAAAGTAATTGCAAATAACTAATTTTACATGATTGCTAAAAGAAATGCTCATAACAAAAGAGAAATCTATTTTCTTGCAAAAATTAAATAAAAATTCTTTAAATTCACTTGTAGTGCTTAAATTAATTTAAAAACTTGCTTTAAATATAAAAATAAAATAAAATCTTGTATTTAGAGAAAAATAAAAGTAACAAATTTCGTAATTACCAATTTTAATAAACTTACAAAAATTAATAAATTACATAATTACAAAAATTGATAAAATTATAAAAATGAATAAATTACATAATTAGAAAATTATAATTAAAATAAATTAATAAATTAAAATATATTAACAAAATAAGGAGAATTTCCCAAAGATATAGTAAGTAAAAAAGAAACTTATTACCAATTTCTTAAAATAGTTTAGTGGTAGGACTCTCTTTTTCTTTAATTGAAGACCAGGGTTTGAAATCTACCACGTGCACAATATGTGTTCTTAGTGGACATGTGCAACTAGCGGCGATAGGACTCTCTGGCAGCCAACAATTAGCGAGTGTATGACTGGCGGCAGGGCTCCTCTAACAGTGGCCAAAAAACGACGAGGGTACAATGAAAGGCCTATTTTTTATAGTAAGCATGGTCGCTGAACGATTAACTATAACAACCATCCAAATGTTATAATAACCGTAAACTTTTACATTAGCTAGTGAAAATAATGTCACTGATAATATCACCTTCAACTACTATTATTGGATGGTCACTGGACATTTTTGTTAGCGACGAAGTTCAAAAATCATCACCGAGCACCTTTAGTAACTACTCTGTTGTGACTACCGGTGATCAATTCAATTTCAATTACTGTAAGTTTTAATGACCTTTTTTGCGCTTTAGGTAACCATCCTTAATGTTCGCTGAAACTAAATTTTCTTGTAGCGTTCTATTTTGTCATTAATTAAATTTTTTTAGCATCACAACTCTTACCTTATCACAATATTCACTCAATGGTAACAATAATTACTATTTTAGTAACTACTAGTAACAATTATCGACACGTCAATAATGATAACTTGGTGACAAAATATATTTGTAATTAAAATATTGTGACAATATTCGATTATCATTAAGTTGCCATTATATATGCGTTCCTAATTATCAGTTTTGTACTTTGTTGTTACAATCGTTATTTATTTATTTTTAATATTTTTTATAGGTATCGCTTAGCCCAACATATTATTTTCTGGGCAAATTTAGTATTTTTTATTTTATTTTGAAAATAGTCATATCTTGTTTCAACTAGAATAAACTACTATTTTTTTTTATATTCCAAATTCTCTTAAATTCTTGAAACTTTGAAGATGATTGATTCCGCTCTGTCATCTTATATATAATTCCATCACTTATAACTAAATCAAATAGCTCTCAAAAATTATTTATTATTTATGATTTGTTGAAGAAACGCGTAGCAATCAATAGGTTTTCATGAAAATTAACAATATGGACTACAAGAAAATTTAATTTCAGCGACAATCATGGATGCTTACTAAAACCGCGAAAATGATTGCTAAAACATACAGTGATCAAAATTGATTTGATCATCGGTGGTCACAATAGAATAGTTATTAAAAGTGCTCAGTGACGAGTTTTGAGCTTGGCCGCGAAAAATACACATTTGGCTACCATCTGATAATGGGCGTTGAATGTGATACTATCAATGACAAAAGTTTTACTCGTTAATGAAAAATTCATAGTCACTATAACATTTGTATGGTTGTTATAGTTAATTGTTAAGTTACCATGTTCACTACAAAAAAAACAAGCATTTTCCAGCAAAAGTCAGATGGAATTTCTACCTTACCTTCGTTGATTTTTTGCCTCCACAAGAGAGCCCTAGTGCTCACTACTAGAAAAAGAGCAAATAGCCACGGATTCGCCACGGATTAGCAACGGTTTTCGGTGAAAATTTTTTTGAGCTTTAGCCACGGATTGGCCACGGATTACCCGTGGCTGATTTAGCCACGGCCAAGCCGTGGCTAAATGTCGTGGCTAAATTTGGCGCCAGTTTTGCCGCCAATGTTTAGCCACGGCCTAGCCGTGGCTAATTTGGCCACGGCCAGACCGTGGCTAAGCCGTGGCCCTTAGCCACGGTCTAGCCACAGCCTAGCCGTGGCTAAAAATTTTTATTTTTTTTTGCAACAAATATGATTTGAACTCTTGACCTGTTAGTTAAAATTAGAGCATTAAACCACTACACCACTTTAACTTTTTGTTTAATAATTAATTTTTGCTATACTTAAGTAATATATATATATATATATTATATTATATATATTGATATATATAATAAATGATTCGATATATTACATACGTATAAGATTAGATATACTTATATATATGTTTATTTATATATAATTAGTTGTATATATATATTAGATGTATAAGTACATATATAACATATATTAGATATATAATACACTAATATATGTTTATTTCATATAGATGATTGATCATATATAGTACATATGATTAGATATATATATATATATATTGGATCTATATATACGTACACTACATTTATAACATACATTAGATATGTTATATATAGATATATACTTATATCATATAGACTATATATAGAGGATTAGAATGTACATATAATATATTAATATATATGAGATACACATTGACATATACGTATATTTATATATGTATATATGATATATATACTTGGACATATATATATACACATATATTGATATATATATACTTGAACATATGCATATATACATGATATATATATATATATATATAAATATAGCCATGGATTAGTCACAAATATATATATATATATATATTGGTACATATATACTTGGATATATAAATATATGTATCAATATAAATTTACATATGTATCAATATATATATATATATATAAATTTATCTGTGGTGCAAAAAAAAATGAAAAAAAACAATTAGCCACGGATAAATTTTTGTTATTGATATTTTAATTATCTCAATATAAATTATCTATATATACTTGGATACATATATATATTGATACATATATATACTTGGACATTTATATATATATTGATACATATATACTTGGACATATTTAAAATAGATACATATCTATCAACATATATACTTGGACATTTATATATATATATATATATATATATATTGATACATATATACATGGACATATTTAAAATAGATACATATATTGATATATATACTTGACATATATTATATAATACCACACATATACGAAGATATTGACAAATTATCACGAATTAAAGTTGCTATTATCTAAATATAAATTATATAAATAGACTTTTGTTATAATTTTTGTTTTTGATATATTAGTTTATTAAATATTTGTCATAAAACAAAAGTTGAATATTGAACGATAAAGTCAAAGGTAAATATCTTTATTTTTTTAAAAAAATAATTGGTTAATAATTTATAAAAATTACTAAAATTAAATTAAAAAAATTGATAAAACTAATGAAATTTATTAGATAATTTAAGTTTAAAATATTGTAACAATATAGTTTAAGTATAAAAAAAATCAATCAATAACCAAAGAACTCCGTTGGCGCAACGGTTGCGTGCTCCATTTATAACATTGATGTCCCGTGTTCGAATCTCCTTGAGCGCCAAAAAAAAAAGCTTGGGGACGCAGGTTTCAGGTCCGGGTTGGGGCGCGGGTTTGGGTGTAATTAGCTTTTTTTTTTTTTTTCCAGTGGCCACGGCCTGGCCGTGGCTAATCCGTGGCCCTTAGCCACGGCTAGGCCATGTCTAGAAAAAAGTGGCCAAAGTTGGCCACGGTTTGCCCGTGGCTATTAGCCACGGCTTGGCCGTGGCTAAGCCCAGCCGTGGCTAAAAAGCCGTGGCGAAGGTTAGCCACGCCACTTTTAGCCACGGGAAAAATCCGTGGCTAATCCGTGGCTAATCTCCTTGGCCACGGATTTTTTGCCAAATCCGTGGCTAAAATACCTTTTTTCTAGTAGTGGCTGCTACTCTTTGGACGAGTCATCATGTAGCGCGATTGTACGATCCTACAAAGAAGCCTTTTTTGCGCCTGGTGGGTGTTGAACTTTGGTCTCCAACTAAAAAAAAAATAGAAAAAGAACATCCTACCACTCGAGTGTTATGAAAAATTGTTAATTTTTTTTACTTATTACATCTTTGTGAAATTATCTTTATTTTTTTATTATATTTTAATTTATTAATTTATTTTAATTATTATTTTATAATTATACAATTATTCGTTTTTGCAATTTAATTTGTCAATTTTTGTAATTATGTAATTTATTTATTTTTGTAATTATATAATTTATTAATTTTAGTAATTATAATTTTTTTTATTTTTTATTTTTTTATAAGTACAAGTTTTTATTTTTTTAAAATTAAAGTAAGCTTTTAAATTAATTTAAGCACTACAAGTAAGTTCAAAGAATCTTTATTTAATTTTTTCAAGAAAATAGATTTTTTTTTTGTTACGAGTATTTCTTTTAGCAACAATATAAAATTAATAATTTTTGATTACTCTTAAGCCGCCATATAAAGTTGGTCACTATAAATATGTAAATATTTATTTTTGCCACCAAATTAGTTGGTTGTTAATGATTAATTTGTAATACTTTCAATGATGGTTTAATATTTGGTTGTTAATTTAGTCTTAAATGATAATTACTTACAATAATTGTGAAGGTTTTTGCTGAAAATTCAAATTTTTGTCACTGTGTTATTGGTCATGACTTGCTATGTAATAGCGACCATGTACAACTATATTAATTGGTAAAAAAACATTTACACAATATAACTCTAGCAATCAATTTTTTGATAGCTAACTCTGTATATTTAACAACCATTTTGTTATTGTCGTTAAGAATTTAATTGCTAAAATTAGTTTTTATTGTAATTTTGTGATTTGAATTGGTAATTTCGTGGGGTTGTCACCAAAACGGTTGTCAAATTATTGGCCAATCTATTAGGAACAATAACTGTCTCAAGTTAACGCAAGAAATTTTATGTGAACCACATATAGTGTGCTTGTAACCCACAAGAATGTGAAAAAACTACGTATGTTTAAATTCAACTGCTCAAATTCTGTTGTTTTCATAGAGATTAGATCCACCCACAATCAATACGAATTTGATTTTATTTTCGTGTAGCCCAATGTATTTGACATTAACGTATAAATAGGGTTAGTTGCAATTTTGGTCCCATAGATATGCCTTTGTTCAGTTTTGGTTCCATTCATTTCAATGTTCTCAATTTTGGTCTCATATGTTTCAATTTTTTGCAATTTTGGGACTTTTCTAAAATTCCGTCTAATCTTTAATGGCGAAGGCACGTGCGCCTCACGTGGGACCAAAATTCTGTCCAATTTTGGTCCAATTTGTTTCAATTTTCTCAATTTTGGTCCCATACGTTTCAAAATTTTGCAATTTCGGGACTTTGCAGAAAATTTGACACGTATGGGTTTTAACGGCCACATGAGGCTCGCATGCCTTCGCCGTTAAAAATTAGACGGAATTTCATAAATGTCCCAAAATTGCAAAAATTTAAAATATATGGGACCAAAATTGACAAAATTCAAACATATGGGACCAAAATTGAGAAATTTGAAAAGAATGGGACCAAAATTGGACAAAGGCATACCTATGGGATCAAAATTGCAATTAACCTTATAAAATTCTTGCTTCTTTCAAACTAAAATACTAAATTCTTCATAAAATCTGATTGTTTATTCTACGGTGCATGGTTTGAAGCGTCATTACTGAAGTAGAGTCCTCAAATACACGAACTATAGAAAAATAAGGATACTATAACGGTAAAATTGCAAAATTTGTCCTATAACGGTAAAATTGCAAAATTTGTCCTTACTTTACTTCTTTGGGGTTTTAGTCCTCTAACTTTTGATTTTGTAAAAATATCTGGTATCTTTTGGTAGTCTGGCAATTTTAGTCATAGACAACCTGGACTTCCCCCTTTTCGGTTAAATCTTGATCTGGCTAGTTAAAATGTCTTCACGTCCCGAGTAATGTGGGGCAAAATTGCAAAATTGGTCCTTTAACTTTACCTATTTGGGGTTTTAGTCCTCTAACTTTTGATTTTGCAAAAATACCCTGTATCTTTTGATAGGCAAGACGAGAATGTGTTTCCAAGTTGAACTCTTGCCATATCAATAGGGTTGCCTTCTATTCCTGCGTAGAAACTTCCGACCCTAAGGCGTGATTATGCCTTTTACGACGAGCACAATTATTTCCGTATTTAGCCTTCCAGCTTCCTTGGCGAGGGGGAAAAGTTGGACTAATTTTTACATAGAAGTTGATTACATTGCTCTTATATCCAAGCTGCAACAGATTGAAGATTGTTCTTCCTAGGGTTGTTCAAGATATCCGAAAATCGACCGAACCGACCAAAACCTAATCAAACCGAACCGAACCGAACCGTACATGGTTCAGTTCGGTTCGGTGATTTATGTTAAAATTCGAGTTTAATCGGTTCGGTTCTATTTTTTTCTCAGTTAAAATTGAGGAAAATCAAAAATCGAAAAAGACTGGATTGGTTCAGTTCTCGATTCGATTTAACCAAGAGCTGAACCAGGAAATTTTTAAAAAACAAAAAAAGTAAATGTCTAAAACGCATTTTTATTCTAGGAGGTGGCATTTTTTTTCTTACTTGACAGATAACAACTCAAAGTCTGAGTTCTCTCTCTTTCAACTCTCGTTTCTCTCTCTCTCTCTCTCTCTCAAAAAAAAAAAAAGAAGAGTAGCCCCAGCTGAGGGATTCTCTCTCTCTCTCTCTCGAGTCTCGACTCTCTCCGACTGCATCTCTCGCTGTCAACTCTCCCTCTCCGATGATAGCAGCTGAGCAGCAGCAACCAACACGAGTACTAGGCATTTTCCCTCCTTTTTTTGTGTTTTCAATTTTAGCTTAATTTTTGAGATAGGGTTAAAACTTAGAAACTTGAATTTGAACAGTACTTAGTTGATACTTTGATGGGAATTGAGTAAGTTAGGTTGTTTGATTGTTAGAAGGTGATGGATTGATGGTTTTAAGAATTATTTATGTACACTTAAAAATTGGACACTTGAAATAGTTGAACACTTCATAGTTGAAACTTGAAACTTGATTTTTTTTTTTTTTATAAAAACTTGGCGGTTTGCGGTTATAATCGAAAATGGAACCGAACCAATTCGGTTATAACCGAACCTAACTGAATACGGTTCGGCTCGATTTTTGGTTCACTATCCAAAAACCCGCACCATGCTATTTACCGAACCGAACATGCGGTTCGGTTCGGTTAAAACCATTTGAACACCCCTAGTTCTTCCATATGAAATATAATTGGTAATATTAGAGTAGGTCATAGTTTGTTTGGTCTAGTCATGTTATACATGTGTATCGAACAAGTTATATATGTGGTCTAGTGCATGTTATATCTTAAACAAGAAACAGAAAAATTCAAGTTGCCTAGGACTAAAATTGCCAGATGACCAAAAGATATGGGGTATTTTTGCAAAATCAAAAGTGAGAGGACTAAAAACCCCAAACGGGTAAAGTCAAAGGACCAATTTTTGCAAATTTGCCATACACATCACTCGCCACGTAGGCATTTTAACTAGCCAAACCAAGATTTAACCGGAAACAAGGAAATCCAAGTTGCCTAGGATTAAAATTACCAGAAGACTAAAAGATACGGGGTATTTTTACAAAATCAAAAGTTAGAGGACTAAAAACCCAAACGGGTAAAGTTAAAGGACTAATTTTACAATTTCACCATATTATAACAATTAAAAAGTAACATCAGTGACAAAATTTAAAAGTTATCATATAAAAGTTTTTATCTATAATTGTATCAAGTGACAATATCTTTCATATTGTCACTAATTAAATTTGTTTAGTGATAATACATTTAATTTTTTCATATTATCACTCAATAGTGACAAGAGTTGTGTTTTAATTGTCACAATTGACAGTTTGTGACACCACTACAATAACAGTTTTGTGAAAATATATAAAAAAAAGGTTGTCACTATGATTTTGTGACAATAATCCATTGCTTGTGACAAGAGTTCATTGTAACTAATTATCACCGTATGTGTATCACTAATTAGTAATTGTGACAATTTAAATATTATGTTGTCTTTATTACAATTTTTTTATGAAAAATATTTTTTATCCCTAAATATATCTTACTTTTTTGATACAATCAATTCGGAACACTCTATAGATGTCAACTGGAACGTCACACATGCACATACACTCACCCAAAAGGAAATGAGAGAGCACAGGAGGGCCTGAACCCATGACCTTAATGGTGCCAATTTGAACTCTAAATATATCTAATTAGTTACAACACTTTTCATTATTACTTTTCATATTGTTATCGATTTACTAATTCTCTTGTAGTGCGATATGACAACTTGAAAATTGTCATCAATTATATATATTTAATGACAAAAAAATTATTTAAAAATGTCAACATTATATTTAGGTTGTCCCATAATGACACCCCTATCGTGACAATCTAATGAAAAAAAGATCTTGTTTTAAATTATAGTGATAAATTTTTAATCACTATATTATCATTATAGTGATATGACAAATTGAAAATATAGACGATAGAGTAACATTTAAATACTAAAGTTATCACCTTTAAATTATTTAGTAACAAAATAAAAGTTAATGTAATTAAAAAAATAGTATTGTCAATGAACACATATCTTAGTAATAATATTCACACCATTATCCAATCAGCCTTAGTAATGTTGTCTTTAAGTTAGTCTCCAAGTGCTTTGCTAATCATTTTAAACCCATGTTGGATCGTCTTATTTCTTATTCACAATCAACCTTCATTCCTAATCGTTTAATTACCGATAACATCCTTATTGCTTTTGAATTAAATCAGTTTACTCGCACCAAAACTAACGGTAATAATGGTGTTTTTGCACTGAAACTCGTGTGTTTTTGCACTTAAACTCATCATGAATAAGGCATACAACAGAATTGAGTGGTGTTTTCTTGAACGAGTTCTTATTAAATTGGGTTTACATCACCGCCTTGTTAAACTTGTTATGTCATGTATTACTACGGTGTCTTATTCATTTATTCTTGGAGGACGTGAATTTGGATTTATTCGCCTCGAGAGAGGACTCTAACACGGTGACCCTCTCTCGCCTTATTTTTTCATCTTTTGCACAGAGGTCCTCAGTTGCTGAACGAAGAGGCCAAATTCGAGGGATTAAAATTTGCCGACGCGCACTTTGCAAGTCTCAAGTTTTATTCAATCGCCGATGACATGATTATCTTCGGCGAGGCAAACACAACAGCGAACGATAGCACCAAATATATTATATTCTTTACAAAGATGCCACAGCCTCAGGACAAGAGCTCAACCGTCAACAATCCTCCATAGTGTCTAGTAAAATATTGCCAGAGAGAAACAATCACTTTTGGCAGAACGCCTTGAAGTCAAATTGATTCCATGGCATGCTCTTTATCTTGGACTTTCATTTGTTACAGGCAGGTCAAAAGGGGAAATTTTCGCTTCCGTACGAGACAAAATGAGGCGGCGTATTGCTGGTTGGAGCAAAATATTATTATCACAGACTGGGCATGATATTTTAATCAAATCAGTTCTCCAAGCAATCCCAGCATTCGCCATGGGGTGTTTAAACTTCCAGTTTTATTTATCCGAGAGATTGAATCCCTTGTTTGTCGATTCTGGTGGAGTAATGGAATGGATAGGATCTTTTATTCCAAAATGGTGTTTCATCTTCTATTCCATAATTTAGTTGACATTGCAAAATTAGTCCTTTAACTTTACCCATTTGGGCTTGAGTCCTCTAACTTTTGATTTTGCAAAAATACTCCGCATCTTTTAGTCATCTGCCAAATTTAGTCCTAGACAACTTGGATTTCCCTATTTTCAATTAAATCTTGATTTGGTTAGTTAAAATGCCTACGTGGCGAGTGATGTGTATGGAAAATTTGCAAAATTGGTCCTTTAACATTACCCGTTTAGGGTTTTTAGTCCTCTAACTTTTGATTTTACAAAAATACCCCGTATCTTTTGGTCGTCTGGCAATTTTAGTCCTAAGCAACTTGGATTTTTCTATTTCTGATTTAAGATATAACATGCACTAGACCACATATATAACTTGTTTGATGCACATGCATAACATGACTAGACCACACAAACTATGACCAACTCTAATATCAGGAATTATATTTCATATGAAAAGACAGTCTTCAATCTGTTGCAGCTTGGATATGAAAGCAATGCAATCAACTTCAAAAAAGGCATAATCACGCCTTAGGGTCGGAAGTTTCAATGCAGGAATAGAAGACAACCCTATTGATATGGCAAGAGTTCAACTTGGAAACAAATTCCTGTCTTGCCTATAATTTCTAGGACTTTCCAAAGAATTATCGTAGTCCTATTAGGAATTTGATCAAGGATTAGAGCCTTATATATACACGATTGCATAGAGTTGTCTAGACATCTTTTATTCTAGTTTTTAATTTTAGTCTTTAATTTTTAGCTTTTATATTTTTATTGTTATTATGACCATGCGTGGCTAAACTTCTTTTTTCAGTTAAGCATTAATTCAAGCCAACGTCTAAACAAGGATTGTGAGATCTAACTAGAAACAGGAAAATCCAAGTTGCCTAAGACAAAAATTTCCAAATAATCAAAAGATATGGGATATTTTTGCAAAATCAAAGTTAGAGGACTAAAACCCCAAATATGTAAAGCTAAATGACCAATTTTGCAATTTTGCCCCACATCACTCAGGACTTGTAGGCATTTTAACTAGCCAGACCAAGATTTAACCAGAAAGAGGGAAGCTCGGGTTATCTAGGATTAAAATTGCCAAACTACCAAAAGATCGGGGTATTTTAGCAAAATTAAAAGTTAGAGAACTAAAACCCGAAACAGGTAAAGTTAAAGGACCAATTTTGCAATTTTGCCCCATAATTCACATTCATGCCATGTGTATAACCTTAATTATACACTTGGTCTGGGATCTTTACACGTGGCGTATATCCATGAATTGGAATAGGAGATAAAACATGGTTTAGAATAGAAAATCTTGTGTGGTAATGGAATGATAAATAAGGTGCCTTGGATTGCTAGGGATTGCCTTTTTGAAAGGAAAAATCATGGGGGGTTTTAGGTTTAGAAGATTGTTTGCTTTCAATCTGGCAATGCTCTCCAAACAAGGATAGCGTCTTGTTAGTTGTCTGTACGACCTACTCTGTAGACTGTTTAAGGCACATTATTCTTCCCTAACGGAATTTTTAAATGCAAGCACGTTAATGGTTGGAGATTAGAGAAAATATAAATGAAAAAATAGGGACATCAAAAGAGATCAAAGACGCCAAGTAATTATTAGACCCCTTAGGTGCTTTATTAATAGTATAGATAATACATATATGCCACATGAGTGATGCATCAATTAATTTATGAAATTTGTTTGTTTTAATTAATAGGCCTACAATTTATCAAAAAATTAAGAGGCCTACAAAATTGTTGAGCACTACACAATTAAGAAGAAAACATAATATACAAAATCTTTTATTTTAGTTAAATTTTATCGGTTGACTCAATTGTGAATAACATGAATATACCTTAATTTTATCGGAAGCATTCTCGATACCTTTTTTAGAAAATTGTTTGTCGGAAGCTTTCGATGACTGGATATATCGAAAAGAAATAGTCATTGATGATTAATTAACCCACAAGCATTGGCCATACTGAATAAAAGTTCTAGCTCAGCCAATACTGTTTTCTTCCCTCAGTCCATATCTCAAATTGGCGAGGTACTTGGTTAATGCATCTCCATGGTTTGCTATCTGCTAATGACTTTGGCTTTTTACTTGCGATCCTTTGGAGTATATGGTGGAATACTGTGAAACCCCGTCGATTTTACGAAGTATATTATTATTATTATTAGGATTAGGATTATTATTATATTATTATTAATATTGTCATTATTATTATTCATACTAATTATTATTGTGATTGCTATTTACCTTAATATTATTATCGTTGTTATTATTATTATTATTGTTATTATTATTATTATTATTATAATTATAATTATTATTATAATTATTATTATTAGCTAGGATTGATATTCTATTATTAATATTGCCATTATAAATATTCAAACTGATTGTTATTATAATTATTTCTATAAGTGTTATGATTATTAGCCAACTTCTATTGGGCTTAAGATTATTAGGCCAATCCTATTAGACTTGTGACTATTGAGCAAATTCTATTAGGTCTAGGAATTCTTCATGACCTATAAATCCTATAGTGTATCAAATTAGGATTTAGCATTATATTAATTGGATATTAGGGTTACACACAAATAAGAGAGAGAGAGAGAGAGAGAGAGAAGCATAGTAGATGAGAGAGAGGGCGAGAGTCGCAGACGCAAGACTCGTCATCAAGCAACAAGCATGTACCGAATTGAAATTTGGATGTGTAGTGGTTCGGTGAGCATTCCACTTTCATAGATTTTTATTATGTGATAGTATAGAGGACTTTTCTTTTTTTTAGTGTAAGATAGTTATACCATGGAATAAAGAATATAGCATGCTAGTGATAATTGTAGTGCATGGGTAATTCATAATATAAGATTATTGCAACAAGTCATAGGAGGTTATGCAATTTTATATTCGTAACCTGTGCAAGGATGTATCTTATCTATATAATTAGTCATGAGAAAGGAATCTACAGATTACAAGCTAGATTTTGGCACTACTGTAATGTTAT
Organism: Petrea volubilis; assembly: GCA_026212405.1. Lineage (NCBI taxonomy): Eukaryota > Viridiplantae > Streptophyta > Magnoliopsida > Lamiales > Verbenaceae > Petrea > Petrea volubilis. The sequence continues at coordinate 18,113,030 of CM047871.1, read as the reverse complement.
TATTAATGTTAGGATTATTATTTTATTATCATGAATATTATTATTATTATTATTATTATTATTATTACTATTGGGATTATAATTTTATTATTACATTAGTATTGCTATTGTTAATATTATTAATATTAGTTAAATTCTATTGGATTTAGGACTAGTGGGCTAAACCTAATAGGCTTAGGACAATTGGGCTAATCCTATTATACTTAGGACTATTGAGTTAATCTTATTAGGTTTAGGAATTTAATTTATATATATACACACATACAAACAAGAGATAAATCTAATAGCGAGAGAGAGGGAAAGCAGCAACAAAACTCCGCATTCATTAGTGTAATGACCGAAGATCACAAAATATAGTAGCAGCAGCCACGAGTTACAGCAGGATTCAATCTCAGTTGTAAGGTATTGACTTTGTATCATATTGTTTAAAGCCTCATTAGAAAGTCAATCCTAATAATCATGACTTGAGGGCTATAGCATCACAAGAAAGTGACGAATCTGACTTTGCACCTCAAATTACTTCATGTTGTAGCAATTATTATGAGTATAGAAACCTACTTACATGCAGATGCACGTATATTATATATATATATATCTATAGAAGTACATGTTGGTTAGGAGTTTGATGAATTGAGTATGCACCACAAATTCGTGACCAAGCATGTGAGCTAAGCTAGCCTCAATTAGTTAATGGCAAGTTGGATAGTAGTAATACCACAAGATAAGTTATTGATTTCACTAATGCTACATCACAATACATCACGTTCAGCGGCAATTGGGTATCTATGATTCCTATCGTAAAGTTCAGGTAATAGTAAAGTAGAGGCATTCTGTGGCCGAAATTGATCATGATATAAATTTTAGGATTTATTCTTTCCTATGATGACCTTAATTGTGGTACGGTGTTACAATAATTAGACTAAATCTAGATATTTTGGCATGGAGGCCACTTATGTTAATATTATAAATCATGATTTAAGGGGTTAGGCGTAGATTTGTTTAAGTATGAGACCCTATGATAATAAATTGAATTAGGATTTTCGGTATCGTTAGATTTCTTATTTTATATAAGATTTCATTTAACTGAGGAGCATTATCGTTACCTTATTTATTTCTTATTATTATAGATTTGATTGGTCGGAGTAGGGCATAACCACAAATTTGTTAAGAGTTTTAAGAACACTTAGAGGTCAAGTAAGTGGTTTCTTCCCTCTATTTATTTTTATAAAAATATGTCTTTCTTAAATTTATGCTTTCTTTGAAAAAGTTATTTTCATATATAAAAGTGGATTTGAGCATACTATTTTATGAATTTTCTATATGAAAAGCTAAAATTGTTTTGTGTTGTGCTATATGTGTATATATGAACATGCTCCGAACACTTGGGATTCTATTGGTAGGAACGAGTTCTGAAATTTCCGACCGAGCTACGGGGTACAGTAGCAATTTCTGAACCCACTTAACGGGGTTGTAGTTAAGGCTCTCCTACGGGTAATAATAGTAGTGTCTGAACCCACTTAACGGGGTTGTAGTTAAGGCCCTCCTACGGGTAATAATAGTAGTGTCCGAACCCACCTAACGGGGTTATAGTTAGGGCTTGATCAAGTTAGCCAATAGAGATTTCGAATGTTCACGAGCATGCATATATAAATGAATTTGTCTCATTCTGTTTTGTTATCTGTTCTGTTACTTGAAAGTGGAAAATGTGAATTTTTGAATATTGTCTATGTGTGCAAAGTGTGATTTTAAACGCTATATATATATATATATATATATATGTAACTTGCTCAAATTCGATAGAGGGTCAAGAGATCCCTTACTGGGCGAGTGCGCTCACACCACTAATAATCATTTTGCAGAGGATAGTACCGAGAAAGGTGACGAGGAACAATTTTGGGGTTGGTGAGTGGATTGAAAGTCCCTGCTTAGAGACTTTAGTTATAGTTATATGTTTTGATGTTTTCTTTTATGACTATCCCTTAAGACTATTATAGATTGGTTTACAATTTATGTTTTAGTACTAAAGATGTAATAGTTAGGATTATTATCTTTTCCGCTGCGACAAAAGTTTTTCAATAAATATCTTATGGTTTTTAGTATGTTCTGATTTCCGTGGCTTGGTGTCTCTGAGTCCTTTGACCCCCCTCACCAACCTACAAATTTACATAGTATAGGGGTCAAAAAGTAAAATCATTTTTATTGATCTTAAAATTTTAAATAAAATGGACCCACTTATTATTAAAAACAAATAAATGTCAAAATGTATATATAAGTGCGATGACTCATCAAAATAAAGAAAAAGAAAACGAAAAAGAAAAAAAAAATTCATATGTATCTTCTCTTGAAAGCCACAAATTTGTGTTATTTCATTTTCTTATGCATCTTCTCTTGGAAGCTATATTTTTTATTCTCTTGAGCTTCAACCAAACCCTTGGGTATTTAACAAGGTTTCATAATACTGCAAGGAAGAAAATAGAGTTGATTTCGTATTTCTACAAAAACATCAAACATCATAAAGAGACATAAGGTATGATTCATTATGTTGTTATTGTGACATCCCGATTTTCATATGCGAAATAGGTTTACTAACTATATTTATACATATCGATTTCTATAACATACGAGCATAAGGGCCAAAATTATATAGTATATGTGTGTAAAGACTAAATATATGTGCATTTATATAAATTAAATCTAATAACTATAGTTATACTAATAAAAATCGGATTTCTACACTATACTTTCATCAAAACCGAAATTTTATAGTCTATCTATGAAAAACCGAAAATATATTTTTGTACATATCAAATTTGATAATTATATGTATAATATACATAAAAAGTCAAGAAGTATATATATAAAAATGTATAAATTTCGAAATTATTAATTATAATAATCATATATTAAGATTATTTCATTACATGTGTTAGAATACTTGTTTATGTTATATGTTAAGTAAGATTCTATGCATCTATCATTTTCATTATCAAAGATATGCTATGACACACTTGTCATTCTTATAATTTGTAGGAGAATAGTCATTTTCATTATCATTACAAGTCATAGGACACTTGTTCTTATAAAATTTTAGATAAAGTCCAAAATCTTGATTTTTCAAAAATTGCAAGACACTTGGTCTTACCATCTTCAAAGAGTAAGACATTTGCACCAATAATTTTTAGCTAAGGTAATCTTTAATATAAAAGGAACACATGTAGCAACACTTGTCTTCATCATCATGAATCCTAGGACACTTGTGTATACAACTTCAAGAAGAAAGCACACTTGTGCACTTATTTGGCCTAATAATCATGAACCCTTAATAATTACTTGCAAGTTTTTTTTCTAATCCAAGGGCTACAATCTTGCCCTTAACCCTTAAGTAAAAATCAGTGACTATGATTTGGCCAAAACATACACATGTGGATACGATAAAGATAGGATTCTTTACACCTACACCCTTATCATGTCTTACTTGGACACTTAGATGGCCTACAATTTTGCCACACCAAAATGTCTTGAAAATGACCAAGGATTTTTCAATTTAATAATGTTTGTGTCTTGAGCAAACACCTATAAATAGGGGTCTTCCTCCCTCATTTGGAAATCACAACTCACACTCTACACAAACACACACACACAGTACACACACTGAAAAACTGCTACTGCAGCTGCTGTCACACACACACATACCCACATACAAACACATAGAAGAAAATCCTAGAGCTTGTATACAGACTAATAAAAGGTATGTCATTACCCTAAACTTCCCATATGTTTTAGATACAATTTTATCTCATTTTAAGTAGCTAAATCATGCCTAGATATTCATGAGTTTATGTTAAGTTATGAAAGTATTCATGCACATGTTTTACGTATGCATACATATAGTAACTTGAGACTTGCCTACATGCTCATGCATGTACATACATATTTATGAACTAGAGTTGTTCTTTTATACTATATGTGTACATGTACTTAAAATTAGTTTGAAAACTATAAGCATGTATCTATACATAAATATTGCTCATATAGGTGCTTATGCACAATGTTTTCATAAAATTTGTTACTAAGCACAAGATAGTCTACTTATCACCTCTAGGTTATATGCTATAATCACATAAAGTCTAGATTAGTTACATTATTCCTCAACTAATAGCTACTAGTCATGAACATTAACGATGTAATATTCTAACCCTAACCGTGAATGCAAACTTTAGGCGATTACTGGGATGACATAAACTTGGTGAGACAATAATTCTAAGGTGAGTGCCTTTTACATTCCTTGCTGGGGCAATGAACTATATGCTATAAATATTATTATTTGTATAGCCTACCCCCCTGTCATATTTATGTTATCCTATCTTTCTGAAGTTATATCTTGCTCCTCGCATTTCAACCAAATATTTTCTCAAATTATAAGTCAAGTTATATCTAAAAATATTGCAATTCTGATATTGTTAGTTATATCTGTCCTAAAATGACTTCTTGACACCTTTGGGATATCATATTTTAATTATACTTTTATGTATCCCGGGTGTAAAAATAAGTTATTGCTTTATCAACAAATTGTGAGCCATATTTGTTATGTTATATCTGTTTACTATTGGGGACGCCCTTAGGAAGTTGGGCCCAGGTACTTATAAGAGGAATTCTATTGGGCGGAACGGACCGTCGATGGAACCTTCTATATAATACCATTCCGTGAAACCAATTTCTACGTACAGTCGGAGGATGACTGTAGTAGAGATTGGAGCGATGTATTGCACGGACGCGTGATACATCTCCGTTCATGGCTCACTATCCGTCTTGTTCAGTTTGTATGTACGCTCTTCATACTACAATGCACTTTTCCGTGGTTCGTTACTTTATTGGTTTTATGGATCTTATTTTCTGCATATATACTTATCTATATTTGGCCTCACTAAGTCATTTGGACTTAACCCTTCGTTTCTTTCTGTTCATTGCCTCAGTTTCAGGAAATTAGATTGAGGGAACTCGGTTAAGGCGATCGGTGTGTTGCAAGTCATTAGTATATAATCCTTTATTCTGTATAAAAGATTTGCTAGTTTAATTGGAAACAGAAAGTCGCTATTTAAAGTGTTGTACTTGGATAGATTATTATCACATAATTCTATGTAAGTTAATTGCGTGTTTATTTTATCGCAATTATATTATTGGGCATAATAAGTATGCAAGTATCGGGTACCGTTCGAAAAAAAATAAGTACTCAACAAGACTATTGAGTGAGCCCTACTCGAATAGGAAGATCCTAGCAAGGGAGGGTGTCACAGTTATTATTGTTGTTGTTATTATTATTATTGTTGTTGTTGTTGTTGAATAATTAGTAGTTAATACAAATAAATATTTACAATTTTCTATTTAGTTGATAAAGTGGGGACTTTCTTGTCTAAAAATGATTTTACTATTTTTTTTAAATGACTAGGTAAAGGTCACCATCTCAAAGAAAATCAATAATAAAAAATGAATCAAGAATTGATTAAATAAAACGTAACTCCTCTAGGTTAGTAACTTATAACATGTCTTATAATTGTTTTTGTATTTTTCAGTTGCTAAGTTATGGACAAATTCTTAATTAAATTGTGTAAAGATTCATCTACTTACAAAGATTCAAGTCAAGCAAATCAAATTCAAAACCCTTGAAATAGTGATTATGTCAATTCTCAACCTTCTAAAAGGAATTGAGTTGAATTGAGTGAGCTTCCAAATGATGCTAGCTACCCAATACTGAGAAAGGACATGTTTGACATTGTTCCCAATAAGTTGATCATGAAAAAGTTTCAAAATATGAGAAGCCGACATGGACACTTGTGATAAATAAATTTATAAATACCCAATTCTTGTCTATTTATTTTTTTTTTAATTTGAAATGTTAGTGTTTAAATTTATTGTTGTATTGCTCGATTGACCCCGCTGAACAAAATTTCTGGCTCCACCACTGTATATATATATATATATATCCCAACTAAATTAACAAGAAAACCAAAACACAAACTATGCTCCTGAACAAGAAACTTTACAACATAATCATTTTTCAAAACACATTATAATAGCAGATTCAATTGACTATACTAATTATAGGGCTTGGCACTTGATTATCAGCCTCGATCACTTCAAATCCAAATAAAAATACTTTATGTTTGTCCACCTTCTCAAGTAAGAATGAAACCTTCTTTGTGAAAATTGCTCGTTTGAAGAACCCATAGAGAAAGACTTTAAAATGTAAGCAAAATATATACTTAGTAAGATCGTTAAGTGCTCGAGTGTGATTACTTTCAAAATTATGAAAGTTAACGAGTTTACATACAAGGAATTTATGAGAATGGAAGTGAATGATAGAAAATCATAATAAAGCTAGGATGCAGTATCAATTTAGTGATAGTCATTGATAACCACCTCCTCAGGGCTCCCGATCATCAATTGCCACCTTATCCACCAAATGCAAAGAGCAACCTTTCTAATAATGCTGACATGCTTGGACACATGCCAAAAACCTGCCATCCCATCGTCACAAGTGCTCCGTTGTATGTGCGAAAGGGGACTTAGAAACCATAGGGTTGTAACCAACCAATACTGGCAAGCCTAATGCTGCCCACAAAAATCAGAACCTCCATGTTGCAATGGGCCCAAAAAATAATGATTGATACGCATGATAATGCTTAGCATAGACAAGATGAGGAATTTATTTTTAAAATATTCTAATTTTATAATTTTATTTTCAAAATACCCTACTTTATAATATTCTTTTCATTCTACCCCTTTTGAATAGTGATTTCACTGTTTAAATAGTAATTTCACTATTGAAAGTTTCTTTATTTGCTTTATTGCCCTAAACTTTAGGTTTGTTTAAAATTCGATACCTTTTATTTAGAAATAGTAAGGTATATCCCACTTTCATGATATATGAATTTTATCAGATTTATTCTTTCTCGATTTGTACAAGTCATAAGAATATAATTTTCTATTGCTCTCTCTTCTTCCCATAGTTCTTTTTAGTTCTTTATCTAGTTGTTTTCATGGTTTAGGGTTTGAAGATATAAACCATGAAATTCTTAAGAAATATGTTAAAGATCTAGAACAACTAGATAAAGAACTAAAAGAATTATGGGAAAAAGATAGAACAATAGAAAATGGTTTATATTTTTAAGAATTCTCAATTTGATCTTTTCAAATTGATCAATTAATTCATTAATTTCATTCATCTTTATCTGTCTCAGATTCAGAATTTTGTTCTTTAGGTGGATTAGATGATGTAGCTATATCTTTACCTTTTTCTTCTTTTTATGGGCTTCTTCTTCAGCTATTATTTTAGATAATTCAATATTCAACATATATGCATCAAAGGAATTTGGATGTACAGTTTCTTTAACAGTTTTTATTGATTTTATTATAATTTCTCTTTATTTTATTTTCTTGTCGAATTTATTTTTTTTTAGGCAAGTATTTTTTATTAAATCTTCAACATTTGAATTACAAATCTTTAAGATTTGAACCTTTGTTTTTAATTCTTTAAGTTCTTGTCTTAGAATATGTAGTAATTCAAGTATTTTATTCATTCCTCTATTTAATTCTTCAATATTTTTATTTATTTTATCCATTTGTATTTTTTATATCTATCCCAATGTATTTGAGCATTTTGTTGAGTATCTTTTATCTTTTGTTTGCAACTTTGTATTTTTACTTTATTCTCTTTTGCTTTAATGTGTTCATATTCTCGATTATATTCTTCAAGAATTATATTTAGACTCAGAATTAGATTTATACTTTGTATCCATCGTTTAAGATGTTTGTTTGGTTTCATGCTTGGCTTAAAACATCAAGACCTTCATTTATTTGTTGTATTTTGGTTCTCAAAAAATAAATTCTAAAAGCATCTCCTCTATGATAAGCTGGATTCCTTAATAATAAAATATCCAACTCTTTTTGATATTTATACAATTCCACTCGAAGCCTATGTTGGGAATAATTAGGCATTGCTAAGTAGAATCATGACTGCTCTATGTGTTTTATAAGCCTTTAACTTTCTATAATACAATTCTCTTATGCTAGCATTTTTATGTTCCTTGCCGGCATTCTCTAGAGATATCAGAATTTTGTAGTATTTTTCAACCCTTTGGAACCTTTTAGTGTGTCGACACAGTTGACTCTTCATGGTGAAGGTAAACTGCCAATCAGAAATCACAAGATAATAAATCAAAATTTAGATCATCACTAAATTCTTTATTATTTACTTCCTGTAAATAACTAAATAACTCTTTAATTATTAAAAGATTTATGATTGAAAGTTTTAATAATTCTAAATATTTCATATTTTTAAAATTTTATTGATCTTTATGGCTCTGATACCATTTATATTGGGGTTTTACTTAATTTACTTTATGAATTTTTTTTAAAAAAATTATTGAATATTAATAAGACTTTAAAATTTACTATTAGGAAATCCATGAAAGATTTAAGCTTTTAAACATGGTTTTATATTGATTTTGTAGGTAGAAAGGACTAAATTGATCAAAAATACTTTAGGAGGGCCGGGTTTTAGTGAAATAAAAGTTGAATTTTGGACCTTTTTGCAATAATGCAGAAAATTATGAAGTAAGAACGGGATTCCCAATGCCGATCAATGGTATCTTCAAAAAATTTTTTGAAAGTGGGGTATTTTCAAAATTTGAGATCAAAATTGGTGTAAAATACAATTTTTTCCCAAGATGAGGTACTAACATCACAAATAATTAAATACTGCCGATTTTTCTTGTAGTGTTCCCGATTTCGGATTCTTTTGAAGTTATTATTAATTTCCTATTCTATTTGCTAAATTTCTAATGAAATCAATGAAAATTGGATGCTTGAGCAAAAAGTGGACTGGAAGACCAACAAGAGCCAAAAAATAATTGTATCATGAAATGGACGGTGGAAAAGTGATAAGATAATTGACTAATTAACTATGTGAACTAATTATTCCAAAATTTGATTGGTTTAGTGATAAAGAGGAAGCTCCATGACTAAATAGATTACGGGTTTGATTCTCACAAAAGTGTGCTCTCTTCTATTGTACAGTGAGCCTTGTTATTTGTATTAGTTTTTGATTCTTTATAATTCTAGACAAGGTTTTGAATGATGTGATACTTCTACTTGAATTCAAAATATTGATATTCATGTAATTGATTGAAACGCATTCCAACTCTTTTTGTCCAAAAAAAAAAAAGAAAAAAAAAACCCTAATTTCCAGCCCAAGTTGCCCGCCAAGTCCACACGCAATGTAGTTCTGTAACTCCCTCACTCGTCTCCATAATTTTTCCATACACGGAGTCTCTATAATTGCTGATTTTTTTGAAGTTATTGTCAATTTCGTTTTCCAATTGCTTAGTTTCTAACGTAAATTAAGTGATGAAAGTTGGATACTGGAGTATACCCATAAAGTGGACTTGAAGGGGAAAAAAAAAGGAGCTATTGTATCATGAATGGACACTGAAAAAACAAACAGAAAAATTGGTGATAATATATTAAAGGTTAATATAAACGTGGTCAATAAGTAATATATATTAGTATATTGACCACACATGATGCATGTGCAAAATAAAAATAAAATATAATTTAATTAAATAGTCAAATTTATATGTTAAAGTACTAATTTATTATTAAATTTTCTATCTAAGTATATATCTCCCTTTAACTAATTTTATTATTTACACAATATCTTTAAATTTTTATATATTTATTAAATTTATAATGAGCAAAAAATAAATTTAAAATAAAATAATTTTTTGGATTCAAAAATAAATAAAAATATAAAGTAGAAGAAAGTATTGGAAAGATGAATGTGAGAAAGAATAGAGAGGAGAAAAAGTGGGGGGGGGGGGGAGAAATAAGAAAAAAAGACACGTTGGACAGAACTCTACTAGAAAAAAGGTCTATCAAGACATCGAAAAGTGTCCCAACAAGTACTATCTTGAGATGTTTTTATGTTTAAGATGCTTTTCATAGGTAGGGGTCCCAATATTTCAAAGTGTCTCCAAACACTACCTTTAAAGACATTTTAAAGAGTCTCCAAATCACGGAATGTGACACTATAAAGTGTCTCGTAATTAATTTCACGTAACACTCAAAATGGACCTCTACGGACATATGATGACACTTTTAAGTGTCATAATAAAATCTGAATAATTTTAAAACAGTTTCTTAATAAGGTAATCATCAGTGCCAAACTTTTGTTGGAGACAACCACCACCCCAAGAGAGTCCATCACCACCTAACCTTTGTCAGAGACAACCACCAACCCATGATAGCCATTACACCTTGCTTGAGCCTGGACTGCACCCACCTAGTGGTGCGACTGCACGCACCTAGAAGGGACACATATTTTGTACTCGGTAGGTTTCGAACTAAAGTCTCCAACTAAAGAAAAAGAAGGTCCTACCACTAGGTTATTATGATAAGTTGTTGTCTTGTTGATACTTTTTTTCGAACTTATCATATGCTTTTGAAATTATCAATCTTTTAATTTTAATTTTTGTAACTTTATTAAATTTAAACCAACAATTTTAACAAGATAGAAATGTCTATAAGAATCAAAAATTGTAATTGCACATTTTAAATGGCATTCAAATATTATCCACCAAACTAGCATACAAAGGTTGTTGGGATATTTATCTGGAAGCGTTTCAAAATATGAGTACCCATAGACCTTTAAAAGGCACATCAAATAAATTTATTATAACTTTTTAGAAGTGTCATAATAAGTTGGGGAGTTCTATAATTAGTCACAGTCGTAGGTAACTAACCTTCACCCCTCTTAAAAAATGCCACGTGTGCAATTTTAAAATATTTTAATAGGTTGCAGGTTTTTAAAATTTTTGAGCAACCCGCTATCATGAGTTAAAAATTTCTCTCTCCTCCCCATCTCTCTCCATATTTCCTAATTTTTCTCTCTCTGTCTAACGTTCCATATTCTCTCTATCTCTCTCTCAAATCATTCATTTAATTATTAATCTTAAACAAAAAATTCCATAATTATTAAGACTTCGTAGGATAAATTATTTCTACTACAATTTAAATATTTAGCTTCAATTTAAATCATCTGGGTCGGTACTTCCATCATAGAGAGGAAGGTTGACCGGCAAAGGTCATAGAGACCGATTTTTTCTTCTTGGATATAATGGCCGAAGGCCCTCTGCCTCCCATCGTGGAAGCGATCGGATGAGAATCCCTACCCATCATAGTTTGGTGCTCGAGGTCGGCGATCTTCTAGGTAAGTTGGTAGAGCTGGCTCTTCATTTGTTCGAGCTCCCCTTGAGTCGGGTTAGCTCGAGAATTCCCAGAAAAAGGGTCCTGATGAGGGCCCCCCAAATCCGGGTACTAGCAAGGGGGAACCTTGCCATGGTGGCCTGACTCGGCCTCTTCCTCCAATCATGACTATCGATAGCTTGCCACTCGACTGAAATTTTGATGTTATAGGACGTGATGGGTAGCTAGGGCTGTCACTGGGTTCAAGCCCAGGTGCGCTCAAACTACGCTTTCTTTAAGCCTGTCAAAGGCTTACAAATTGTATTGTCCGATGTAGTCCCTCAGTCGTTCGAGGGGGATAGTGATCATTTCCTTATTGTTTGGTGACGGCCCACCAGTGCCCACCGGCAGGTCACAAGCCTTGCTTAGCCGGTCTGTGGCGACGGGTGCATTCGGGGCAGTGGCATGTGCCCAGGAATAACCCGCCAAGTCGACTTGCGGTGGCACAAGATCCAGGACAAGAGCGTGCAACAGAAGATCATGAACAGAGTGCTGGTCTTTCCCCGCCGCATGGGCGCTCCGTGCACTAAAGGGATTTCTCCTCGTTGTCACCATATTGCTTCTTTAATTGCAGTGAAGTTTTTTTCCCATAGACGACACCAAAAAACGATGCGGGTCAAATTTAAGGAGCGGTTAAATTGATCAGCAGCCTTGGTCGAACGTGTGGTATAAGGTTTATGATTGGGAAAATGTGACCTACAACAAGGAAAAGACAACGTGAGCTAGTCGAAATGGGTCTCGGCTAAGACCCTCCTATGCTTAAGTCAGTTGATCAGACTGAGTAGGAATTTGAGCAGAGTAAGTGGGTAAAGAGCAATTAGTGAATTAGGGCTTACCATAAATGTAAGTGTATTTGTAGTGTGTCCATATAGATCTCCCCCTATAGGACCCCTAGGCTTAGTAGGCCATCATGGGATGATGTGAATTGACCCATAAGCCTAGGGATAGGGTCTACTAACATTAGTTGGCTATTAATTAATGAGGTATGGGGTTAAGTGATTGCCCCACACCTTGAGCTAACGGGGCATTTAATGCCAACAGGGGGTTGATTGGACACGGAACGGTCCTGGTTGACAAAGGACTCAACCTAAGATCCCAACGAGCCTAGCTTGAGGGGCCACCAACCCAATCGGTAATCCTTGGATTGGTCGAAAACTTGGGCTTCACTACTAGAAAAACTGCATATAGCCACGGATTGGTCGATTGGGATAACACGTGGCACGGTAAACCGGTCGAATACAACAATCGGGAATTCACCACACCAAACATATTTGATTTTGGTCAGACATAAAATTTGCAATACGGTCCTATAAGTCCTAAAATTTTGAAAAGTAATCCTTTTTTGGCTAACGCTTCAAAAATTCACTAGAAAAATTCATGCAACTATAATATTATTAGCCTGGATTCTTTTCTATAAAATAGTGCTACATCTTCTACTCCACTTACCAATATATGCCACGTGTATTAATAGACGGTTCAGATAAAGAATTAATATGGGATCAAAATGTTACATTATAAACAATTAATTAATATTTAATATAAATATTATATATACATGTAGTTGTTGAAAAAAACTTAGTAGGTTCATTTGACCCCACATTGATGTATGTAGCGTTGCCCTTATTGCCTTAATATATCAAGAACTCATTTTTGTTCAGGAGACTTGCTGTAGATAAAAAATCTATAATTCATAATTTGTTGTCAAAATAATCGAAAATTATACTTTGTTCAGGAGACTTGCCTTAATATGATTCAAAATTATAACATATTCAAAAGTATAGTTTATAATAATAATAAAGTTGTGGTTACTTTGAGCTTTGCTCCATGAATAGTCCCACCCACCCAACAAAAAAAAATTCCCCAAACAGGCCATCTAGCTTTTAGCTTGAGATGCGAATAGACTAAGTTTTTAAGCTGATCACAAATAAAAATCTAATAATAATTATGAATTATTTAAATTTCAATCTGTTAATATTGAAAAAATGAAGAATATTGAAGTGTCCAATTGGTACTAAATTTAATAACTGAAAACCAATGAGACTACATACACCATTGCTATATATATTAGATAGTACAGATGACAACATGAGATTTCTTTATTTGTCTATGAAAAATAAAGTACATGCTTCTTTGGAAACTTATATACATGAAAACTAAAATAAATTTTTATTACAATACTACAATTGCAAGGTTCAAACTAAGAAAAAAAACCTTTGTTATACAACCAGTCTATGATGCTCATGACCATCTTGTGAAAGACAATCCTACACCACTTATTGAGAAACACAGTCAAAACAACTCCCCAAAAGGTGACAATAAATCCAAATACCATGCTGATATAAAACCCCATGGATATGAATATGTCCTCATGTTCTAGATTGTTGGCAAACTCTGGTGGCGTTTTCGGCGACCCATCTTTCGGACAAGGTTTAGATACAAGGGGAGGACCACACAATTCAGAATTTCCAATAAATGTAGAATCATTAAAAGTCTGCAAGTGAGCATCCCATGGAATTTTACCTGAGAGATTATTGAATGACAAGTCCAGTACTCCAAGGTGACTTAGTTGGGAAAGGGTGCGTGGAATATGGCCCGAGAGGTTGTTTTTGGACAAATCTAGAAAGTTCAAAAATTCCAACTTACCAATGTTATGAGGTATGGATCCAACCAACTTGTTTCTTGAGAGGTTTAAAGCAATGAGGCCAACGAGACTTGTAACTTCTGGAGGGATTTCTCCGATTAAATTATTGCTTGAAAGATCAATGAATGTCAAAAATCTAAGAGTATTGACATACTCGGCTTCCTTTCCTTTCCACATTATACTTGCACCATCGTAGATCCTAGCCCTCCCAAAATCATAAAATCGATTGTCAATTATGTTGGAATCCAATTTTGAGCTCAAGAAAGTGAAGTCCGTTAGACATTTTGGTATCGGTCCTGAAATCTTATTCATAGAAATGTCCAAGACTCGAAGTCTTGTTAGATGGCACAAGCTTGAAGGCAAATTACCATAAAACTTGTTTGATGTCAAGCTTAGAACACCCAATTCCGGCATACTCTCTCCCAGCCAATCTGGTATCTTTCCAGTAAATTTGTTTCCTCCAAGATCGAGGATATTGAGATTACTACAAAACTTTAATGAACTTGAAATTTCTCCCGTCAAATTATTGTTCCTTAGATGCAATGAGTAAACATTACATGCCCAATCAATTGAGTTTGGCATCTTCCCCGAGAAGTTATTGTTTGCCAAATTCAAGTAATATAGACTTGTCAATTGTAGGAAACAATCTTGAGAAATCTCTGTGGAGAATGCGTTGTGTGAAATATCCAGAAATGTTAAAGTACCATTTATGCAGAAATTAGCAATTGTGCCTGAAAAATTGTTTCTCGACAAATCAATGTGGCTAATTGTTGGGGACAGGAGGGGAAACGTACCATTTAACTTGTTAGAGCTAAAGTCTACCGAGTGGAGTTTGAGGATAGATATAGAATTAGGAAGAACACCGTAAATCTGGTTATTTGACGCATTCAACACCTCACACTCTGGGAAGCTATCCCCGAACCAATCTGGAATAGTGTCTGAGATTTTGGCACTAGAGATGTCAAGAGTGTGGAGCTGTTTATGTTTTTTAAGCCATGTGGGGAAATATGGCCCAAGATTGCACTGTGCCAGTAGTAATACACCCAACTGAAAGGGAGGATTCCAGGAAGGGCTTATTCTAACAGTGAGATTTGAGTTGTAAGATAAACCCAAGAAATCAAGATTGGAGAGATTACACAAATGGACTTCAGATATTAGGCCTTCCAAGTGATTTGATCTAAGATCCAGTCTCACCAGGTTGGAGAGGGACCCAATGGTTTTAGGGAAAGTGCCATTGAACATGTTGTACCCTAACCATAACCATCTCAAGGACAAACATAACGAAAGATTGGGTAACCGTCCCGTAAACTTGTTTCCTGATAAATCTAGAAACTCTAGATTAGGAAGGCTTAAGTTTCCTTGTTTGAGTGTCTCAGAGGGTTGAGGAAACTCACCTTGTAGTTGATTATGAGAAACATCAAGACAAGAAAGGCCTGTTAAATTCCACAATGCACCAGGAATGCTACCTTCAAGATTATTAAATGAGAGGGAAAGATAAGAAAGAGAAATCAAATTCCCCAAGGCATCAGGGATCCTCCCTTGAAGATTATTATTACTGAGATCTAGATAGAGCAACATGGATAAGTTTCCAAGAGCATGAGGGATCAAGCCAGTAAAATTAGAAGAAGGCAAACTCAGATGGTGTAAATTTTCAAGGGAACCAATAAAATCGGGAATTCGACTTTGGTTAAAATCATTATAACTGAGATCCAGATATTCTAATGATCGAATCCAAGAAAGCCAGTCAAGATTTGTGTCAAGAAGTGAAT
Source organism: Petrea volubilis (assembly GCA_026212405.1). Classification (NCBI taxonomy): domain Eukaryota; kingdom Viridiplantae; phylum Streptophyta; class Magnoliopsida; order Lamiales; family Verbenaceae; genus Petrea; species Petrea volubilis. The sequence continues at coordinate 18,097,319 of CM047871.1, read as the reverse complement.
TTGAACTAAGATCAAGATGGCGCAACATGGATAAGTTTCCAAGAGAATGAGGGATCAAGCCAGTAAAATTAGAAGAATGCAAACTCAGATACTGTAAATTTCCAAGGGAACCAATGAAGTCGGGGATTCGGCTTTCGTTAAAATCATTATAACTGAGATCCAGATATTCTAATGATCGAATCCAAGAAAGCCAGTCAAGATTTGTGTCAAGAAGTGAATTTGAACTAAGATCAAGACGGCGCAACATGGATAAGTTTCCAAGAGAATGAGGGATCAAGCCACTAAAATTAGAAGAATGCAAACTCAGACGGTGTAAATTTTCAAGGGAACCAATGAAATCGGGAATTCGACTTTGGTTAAAATCATTATAGCTGAGATCGAGATGATTGAGATGAGCCAATTCAAGCAAAGATGGGCTAATCTTACCTCTCAAAGGAGCAAATGTGTTAGGATATTTTATACCTTGAAGATCCACTGTGATAACGTGATTAGTTTGATTATCACAAAGGATGCCTTCCCATTTGCAGCAATCTCCTTCATTTCCCCAAGTTGAGAGTCTACCATAATCATCTACCAGCTCAACCTTAAATTTAACAAGTGCCAGCCTTTCACTCTCCAGGCACTTAACTTCTTTATCTTCGGAGCTAGAAAAGGCTCCAAATATAGGTATAATCAATATCAGACAAAGAGACACTTTTAGAAAAGTTGAAAAATTCATGATGATCATGTTTTTTTTTTTGATAATAATTGGTTTTTTGTAGCACCATCCATGCATTGCGTTATTGATTTATATTATTAGGCATGTGATGAAATTTCCATGTCTTTCACTGTGAAGACTTGACTAGTAGAAGCCGCCACCCCAGACCACACGCAATTTCTAATTGTTTCCGTTTCTCTTTATTTTTCTAACATGGAATCTCAAGATTATTTTATTTTTGATTTTTTTTTTCAAGTTATTATTAATTTCCTGTCCTGTTTGCTAAATTTCTAATGTGATCAATGGGAGTTAGATACCTGAGTAGACCAAAAGCTGGACTGCAAGAGCAAGAAGAGCAAAAAAGAAATTGTGTCATGAAATGGACACCGAAAAAACTGATGAGTTAATTTGACTAATTAATTGTGCGAAATTTATTCCAAAAATTCATTGGCCTGATGGTAAGGAGGAGCAGTTAGGATTCTCTATTTCAAAATAGTATTTTATCTCTTATTCCATATTTCACATTCATGCCATGTGTATTAAGTTATTTCTTTAATTATACATTTGGTCTAGCATCTTTACACTTGGTATATATCCATAAATTGGATTAGGAGATGAAATATGATTTGAAATAGAGGATCTTGTGTGAATGAGGAGACTCCATAACTAAAATAGTTACGGGTTTGATTCACACAAATTTGGGCTCCCTTTTGTTGTATAGTGAGCTTTGTTATTTGTATTATCTTTTTGGATTCTTGATAATTTTAGACAAGATTATGAATGATGTGGTTCTTGTACTTGAATTTGAAATATTGATGTTCATGTAATTGATTGAAATGTGTTCCAACTCTTCTTGTCCAAAAAAAAGGCAGACGACAAAATTTCCAAGCCCCCCCCCCCCCCCCCCACCCCCGAACGCTTGACTTATAAACACGGAACCTCAATAATTGCTGTCCATTTCGTTTTCCAATTGCTCAATTTGTAATGTAATTAATTGATGCAAGTTTTAGACTTGAGTAGACCATATACAAAAAGTTGACTTGAAGAAAAAAACTGTTGTTATTCAATCAATTAAATGGTCACTAATTATTATATATGTTAAGTAACAAAATGATATTATTTAAGTTGTTGTTATTAACAATTAGTTATATTCTTATATAGACAATTGAGTAGCAAGAGAAACCTTGTCATAAATCATAACTAGCATTTGTGGCAGTGCCATACATGGATCTTTGGACATAGTAATTCTCGAAAAAAAGTTTATTTTGCCCTTTTCGGGAAAACAATTTTTATTTTGCCCTGTTTGGGGTCTAAACTTATCAAAATACCCCTATTTTTTAAAATATTTAAATTTTATCCTAAATCGAGCTTTGAAAGCTCGATTTTACTGTGCATGTCAACCGAGCTTTGGATTAACCGAGCTTCCAAAGCTCGGTCTAGGTATTTTAATTTTTTTTTTTTAGAAAATCAAAGACCGAGCTTCAAGAGCTCGGTCTAAACATTTAATTTTTTTTGGGAAAATTAAATTGGAGAATTAAAGACTGAGCTCTTAAAGCTCGGTCTAGATATTTAAATTTTTTTTTTTTTTTTTTTAAATTGAAATACCGAGCTCTTGAAGCTGGGCCTTTGTACATAAAATTTTGTTACACGTATATCACACCCCTGAAAACAAATGGTACTATATTGTTTATTGGACATAAACTATGATTGAAAAGGACTTGCATGTTTTCTTACAAATTTCCAAGTAAAAAAATGTTGGCTTTAAATTTCCCTGAAATTTCCTCATGTTATTTTATTTGTATCTCTCTTGACTGTGACGTTAAAATTTCCTCATGTTATTTTATTTGTATCTCTCTTGACTGTGACGTTAATGCCAACATTTTTTTACTTGGAAATTTGTAAGAAAACATGCAAGTCCATTTCAATCATAGTTTATGTCCGATAAACAATATAGCATCATTTGCTTTCAGCGGTGTGATAACCATACATATAACAAAATTTTATATACAAAGACCGGCTTCAAGAGCTCGGTCTTTCAATTTTCAAAAAAAAAAAAATTAAAATATTAGATCGAGCTTTGGAAGCTCAGTCAATCAGTAAAACTGAGCTCTTAGTTTAGGGTAAAATATAAAGATTTTAAAAAGTGGGGGTATTTTGACAAGCTCAGGCCCCAAACAGAGCAAAATAATTTTTTTTTTTTCTGAATAAATAGCTCGATTTCACTTTAACTTATAGCTCAAATATACTGCATGTTTTGATAAGAAATAATTATGTATTTCTCCAACTTTGCCCTTTTTCTAAGGATAATCACTAACAAATTACTAATGAAGTTCAAGAAAACTTTCTATATTTCATCTTAATATCACACAACTCTACATAATATTATGGATTAATTATTTTTCTTTTTTATTTTTTAATAAAATTGAGTTAGACTTTTCAAATTTATACAATCAATAGTCTTCATAAATAGCACTTTTATTTTTATTTATTTTTTGATACAAAAGTAGCACTTTTATTGAGAGAATAGAGTTACTCTTCTTTTGTTGATAATTATACATTGTTAAATGATGTTATAGTCCAACTATTAGTGAACTTTTCAAATTGTTCTCGTATGTTTGGATAATGTTATCCAAGTTTACTAATAGATTAGCCCAATTTTGGATTAATTTTCATTATAAAAAAGGGTCAATGTAATTCCGAAACTAGAGAAGGAATCCCAAAATCCGTCTCTAATTGATGAATTTAATTATAATTGAAAAAGTTAGATCAGTGATGCATTTAGAACGGATTTTGAGTCGAATTCACAAAAACTTTGTAATTATTTTAATTAAGTTTTGAGATGGAAAATATCTGTCTTTGAAATTTTAATTTTTTTAGGATTAAAATATAAAGTTCAGAGATAGATAATATATCTGCCTCTGAATTATAAATTTTGTTTTAAAACACGATAAAATACTTTGAATTATAAATTTTGTTTTAAAACACGATAAAATACTTTGGCATTCAACCAGAAACCTTCAACCAAGGTATCTAAATATATTTTTGTTAATATACTTTACATAATCAACCAGGAACCTTCAATCAAGGAATCAGGTGGATAAAATAGGTGAAGAATTAAATAAAGAAGGAACCTCTCAGTTTTGGCATTCATTTAGGATTTGAAGCAATAAACCAAACTCAGGCTAAAAGCAATATATTACTACCACTTTCCCAACATCTCTATCCTCAGTTTCATACAGCAGATAAGTACTATGGTTTCTTTAAAGTATTGGGCTTGAAATTTTTTATTATATTATAATTATAAAATCCATGAAATAGTCGCGATCATTCTGCGATATTGCAATGAAACTGGAACGAAAACCTCCATTCTGTTCCTACGAACCATGATTACAAGACAAGCAAGTGCATATATATATATATGTATGTATATGTATATAAATATATATAGTTATATAATTACAAGTTAGGTCACATACTTCTCCTATCATTTCTGCCGCTCTCACACTTAGTGTTCAAACTGATGAATTAAGTGCACTAAACATAATATTAAAAGAAACACTAAAGCCTAACCAAACAAAAAAAAAAAAAAAAGAAACACTAAAGGTTTGATATTCACTCGATAGATAAACTCTTCCAACTATTAGTCTCTTGAAAAAAATTAATGCATATCTTAGTTAAATAATATATAAATAAACTTCTATTGATGTAATCACTATCTAGTAATTCTAATTGTTAGCTTTTTTTAATTTTTAGGGGTACTCGTGCAACTAACTTTTTGTATGAATTAAGCATTTGTATGAAAAAAAGTTTAAGTTGTGAGAAAACTTGAAAAATTTAGTTGACAACATTAAATTATCAAAGTTATAATTCAAGTGTAATATTTAATAAAATTATTTTTGCTTATACTATCTTTTTAAATGTATTTTACATTGAATATATAATTTAAAATTATATATAAAATATATTTTTTATTAGAGGTTTTAAACGCTTTGATGGTTAGGGCTGTTAGTACGACAGAACCAAAGAATCTTATTGGGGTGAGTCCCGTGGCATTTGATGGGATCAACTCTTCAACTGTAAGCTGTAAGCTTGTAACCTTTCTCAAAGATGAAGCAGGCAAGCTTAAATAGACTAATCTGCCAATTATACGGTGCAAAGTGTTATATTGACCCAATTTGAGTGATTTCAATTCAAGCGAAGATGGATGCCTGAGTACACCAAAAGCTGGACTGGAAGAGCAACAAGAGCAGAAAAGAAATTGTATCATGAAATGGACGCTGTAACCAACTGACAAGTTAATTTGACTAATTAATTGTGCGAATTTATTCCAAAAATTCATTGGTTTGATGGTAAGGAAGAGACTCCATAACTAAAATATTTATAGGTTTGATTCACACGAATTTGGACTCCCTTTTATTGTATAGTGAGCTTTGTTATTTGTATTATCTTTTTTGATTCTTTATAATTCTAAAAAAGATTATGAATGATGTGATGCTTGTACTTGAATTGAAAATATTGATGTTCATGTAATTCATTGAAATTTATTCCAACTCTTCTTGTTCACAAAGAAAGAAAAAAAAACTAATTTCCAATCTCGCCATGTGAACGCTTGACTTATAAGGTTACACCTTAAGCCCATTTCCATCACTTTCACTTAGAGGGTGTTTGGCTAAGCTTATAAGCTCTTCAAAACATCTTATAAGATGTTTTGAAGCTTATAAGATGTGGTCGAGTGTTTGGCTAAATTTTAAAGGAAGGAGCTTATAAGTTCCAAAAATAAAATGTTTAGGAGCGTATAAGCTCATTTGAGAAAAGTAAGGAGGTGCTTGCTTATTTTTTAAGATTTACCAACATCCTTTATTTTCAACTAAACTAATTACATTATTGCAATTACTAACATCTTATAAGCTAACACCCAACTTATTTATCCAAACACTTTAATAACTTATTTTTAAAATAAGATCTAACATCTTATAACCTCCTAAAATATCTTATAAAATATTTCAATTAAGCTTAGCTAAACACCCTCTTAATATTTTCAAACACGGAGTCTCAATAATTGCTGTCAATTTCGCTTTCCAATTGCTCAATTCCTAACGTAATTAATTGATGAAAGCTTCAGGTTTGAGTAGACCATTTGCATAACGTTGACTTGAAGAAAAGACTATTGTTTCATGAATGGAGGGCACTGAGAAAACAGAGAGAAAATTTGGTAATAATAAATTAAAGGTCACTAATTATTATATATGTTAAGTAACAAACAAATATTATTTAAGTTGTTATTATTAATAATTAGTAACAAGTTAATTTGACTAATTAATTGTGCGAATTTATTCCAAAAATTCTTTGGTTTGATGGTAAAGAGTAGACTTCGTAACTAAAATATTTATAGGTTTGATTCACACGAATTTGGACTCCCTATTATTGTATAGTGAGCTTTGTTATTTGTATTATCTTTTTTTGATTCTTTATAATTCTAAACAAGATTATGAATGATGTGATGCTTGTACTTGAATTGAAAATATTGATGTTCATGCAATTCATTAAATGTATTCCAACTCTTCTCTTCACAGAAAAAAAAAAAAAAAAAACCCAATTTGCATGTCTCGCCGTGTGAACGCTTGACTTATAAGGTTACACGTCAATAACACTTCCTCACTCGCCGCCCTTTCACTTAATTTTTTGAAACACGGAGTCTCAATAATTGCTGTCAATTTCGCTTTCCAATTGCTCAATTTCTAACGTAATTAATTGATGAAAGCTTCAGGCTTGAGTAGACCATATGCATAAAGTGGACTTGAACAAAAAAACTAGTGTTTCATGAATGGAGGGCACTGAAAAAAACGGAGAGAAAAATTGGTAATAATAAATTAAAGGTCACTAATTATTATATATGTTAAGTAACAAAATGATATTATTTAAGTTGTTATTATTAATAATTAGTAATATTCTTATATAGACAATTGAGTAGCAAGAGAAACCTTGTTATAAATCATAACTACGATTTGTGGCGGTGCCATACGTGGATTTTTGGAGATAACGTTTCTCCTATTTCTGAATAAATAGCTTAATTTCACTTGAACTTATACCCCAAATATAATGCATGTTTATATAAGAAATAATTACATTAATCTGATTTCTTCAACTTTGCCCTTTTCCTAGAGATAATCACTAACAAATTACTAATGAAGTCCAAGAAAACTTTATACATTTCATCTTAATATCACACAACTATACATAATATTATGGTTTAATTATTTTTCTTTTTTCTTTTTTAATAAAATTTAGTTAGACTTTTCAAATTTATACAATCAATAGTCTTCATAAATAGCATTTTTTATTTTTATTTATTTTTTGATACAATTACGTCTACACCCCTCAAGGCATTGTCCAAATACAAATTAATCCCCTTGTTTCAAAAATTAAAAATATCCCCTCGAAATTTTGATCCTTCTTGTAAATATTAATAGAGATATGAAAAAAATAATTTTTATGCGACCATATTAGTCAACCTATCCACCAAGAAATGTGTCTGGTCGAGCTTAATAAAATCCCTCAATCAATTTTGTTATTCCACAAACCATCGCAAAATAATCACTTATACCACCACAACCACCACAGACATCATCATCTATAATCCGATACCGCCATTATTTTATTTTTTTTTTAAATTAAGTTCATATATAGCTACTACATCTTGAACTTGTCAAGACCATACAAATTCCATGTCAAAATCTCGCCTAAAATAATAAAAATTCAACTTGCAATTATATCGTGCCTTGATGATGGGTGAATTTTATTAAGTTAATACATACCTCAGCAAGGTATTTGTGATTGCTCCATCCTTAAGGGATGTCCATGTAATTCATCCAATATTTTATACACCAAAAACTCTTCGAGCAGCCAAACATTCAATGCGACCAGCTAAAACTTTTCCCTTTTCTTTCCTCTTCTCCATTTATACACTTCCTTTCCGTTAAATTTCCTTAGATAACTATGAGTGGGTCCGAGGGTAGTAGTGATAGTAAGAATAGGGCGATGGGATCTCCTATCGGAGAAATCTTAAGCGATGTAAATCTGTCAATATCCATGGATGTCGAGGCCTCTTTTGAGGAGGAACAAGATGTAGGGGCATCGTCTCGATGCCCGGGTGAGGCAAGTATGAGCCAGATGAGGAGGGGTAGAAAAAGCCCGAGCAAAGTGGAGGAGATGAGGCAGCAAATATTCATCGTCAAGGAGGAGAATCACCCCAGATCTTCGTCTAATCGGAAGAGAAAGGCCATAGCGAGCAACCAGACCACCATGAGTTGGGGTAATATCGTCACCCACAACTCCGATTGGGATGTTCAGAAGATGATGAATCACTACATCCATGCCCCTTTCGCCCTAATCTAGTTGTCTAGCGAGGAATCCATCACGAATCTACTCGCGAGGTGCATCCCCATCCACTATTCTCATATCGAGAATGGACTTAGATCCCCCATTTCGGCTTTCATATCCTTGATCCTTAACCGCCTAAACATTAGCCCGATCTAACTGACCCCAAACTTGATCTGTGCCTTTGTCGTATTTTGTCTTTGCACAGGGCACAGACCTACCATAGCTAATTTCTTCGACCTCTTCCAAATAAACCATTCGAGCAGGTCCTCACCCGATGATAAGTTCAATTGTTTCTTCTTAAGCGCGAAGAATGGGAGGAAGATCATCGAAACGGCCTCATCTTCATACGGGAGCGACTGGAAGCAAAAATGGTGCTTTGTTCACTCCGATCAAGAATAACAGGTCAGGAGGTTCCATAATCCCGAAGTCAAGAAACTTTCCCTAGGCGGGCTAGGGTCGTCCAACTGGTCGAGGGAATGGGTTCTCAGCCACAAAAGGCAGGGGCTGATATGCCCTATTTTTCTGACCCAATAGAGATTCTTGGTAAAAGCCGAGCTTTCACCGGCCAGATTAGAGACCCAGGATGTCGTATTCGGTAATTTTATTATTGTTACTATTATTTTTTTTTTTGATTTTGCTTGCTGCTCGGCTCCATCTCAAGGATGATTCTGATGGATTTTTTCTGTTTTGGTTTTGCAGATCAACGCATCTTAGAGATGGGCCGATTATCTCTCTTGAGCAAGGTGAGTGGTGGAAGGAGAAGACCATCTACTCCCCTCCTCCTCTAGAGGAAGGGCGTGGGGAGGCCGATGAGGCCCCCTCGATGGCCACCACGGCCCCGATGTTTGAGGTGCAGACCGCCAGTGCACACAAGCCCCTGCACGGGATGGGGTTGAGACCGTATATGTTGAGAAGGACACTCCCTTGGTCAGGAAGAAAAAAGGCCCCCGACTCCTCGATAGCTTTGAAGAAGACGGTGGGACCCCTCCGAAGAAGCCAGTTCAAAAGAAGAGCAACAAAGGCAAGCGCCTCGCTGATGGCTTCGGTTACACGTCCAAGGAACTGGAGGTGCTGACCTACATGGAGGCTACGAAACCTCGCTTTGGCCCCAAGTTTGGCGATCTCTCCGACTCGAGCATCCTGACCGACGGGAATCAGAGCCTGGCCATGAAGTACTAGAGGAATTGCGTCTTCAAAGCCGATCAGATGACCTTGACTGAGCTCGACGATACAAATTTGGTCAAGAGCATCGCAGAGGACCTCAACTCCCTCCAACAGAGGGTGTTTCATGGCCTACGTCGGCTAGAGATTAGTCGTACAAGGTGTGATAGGGCTGAAAGGGAGCCCTGAAGAAGCAGCCTGCAAGCAGACCTCGATGAAGGGCGGCAAAAGAATAAAGTCGCTCAGAGAGAGATCGAGGCGGAGTGGGAGAAGACACGTAGACTAGAAGAGCAGTTGAACAAGTGCGAGCTTGACTTCAAAACAAAGGAGTTCGAGCTTAAGGACCAGAACTGCCATCTGAAGCAAAAGGCTGACGATGCTTTTGCTCGGGGAGAGAAGAAATGTCGCCTGTAACACCCCAAATTTATTACACGTTTGGGAATAGGATATAATAAGAAATCTTAATATAATTCTATAAGTTGTTTTTATAATTAGATACAAATTTGGGTGGACCTTTATTCACAAATAGAAATTATGGGGACTATATTGTTAATATAGTAAATTATAGGCTATTTGTTAAATAAAAAAAACAAAAAAAACGGGGATAAAATCGAATTTTAAGTCTTGAAAATGTGCCACCTTGCGCCCACACTCATCCTAATCTAGTACACTCTATCCTTGTGCATGGGGTTAGTCATGACACATTGTGGCCAACACGTCTCACACCTATAAGCCTAGTCTAACTAAAGCATCTACTATATATATATGCATGTAGAAATTCATTCTCTCTCTGACGTGACCGAATATCACCGTGGCCACATTGGCGCCAGCTCAACACAAGCCACCAACCATAGGACGCCACGTTTCAGAACGGTCCTATCAGGATTGCGACTTATGATGAGGAAGACCGATCAGAGCTCGCCAAAGTGCCCTGCACCCTTGTTCTCCTCGGTTTGTTATCCTCCTCGGGGTTACGACCTCCTCCACAGCCACCACTCTCTTCAGCGGTCCCGTTCAATCCTCGGGAACACCGCCTTCAACAGCAGGCGAATCTGACGCGCCCCGGCGCGCGTCAAGGAACTTTCCTATAACTACTACAAGGCTGGGCCGGTCTAACCCTAGTCCGGCCCACCCGTCTCCAATTATTATAAATAGTGTTACGTCACTATTCATGAGGCAGGTTCACTTAATCCACTCTTACGCTCATTATTACCTTCCGATTATCTGCTCGAATACTGACTTGAGCGTCGGAGAGTCTTCGCCGGAGACACTTCCGGCTAGGTCGCCAGAATAGGACCCGACCAGCATTCTTATCCACCTGATCGGACTTCGGACAGGACTTGGACATTCTTGCTCGGACAATACCTTTGCTCGGAGTGACGCGTTCTGCGAACCGAATCCGACCACATCATTTTGGTGCTAGAGGAAGGGCATCTATTCAAACAAGTGAGAAAATGGTAAACACACGACGGACTGGAACGGAGTCGGGGGTCCCACAAACCACCCGTCCTATCCCGGAGCCCTCTAACGATCCGCCCCCATCTGTCCCACAAGCCGCTGGAGCGACGCCCACACCTCCCGTTGGGCAGAACCTGGTCGTTCTGACGACGGATTAGTTCAACGCGCTCTTGCGCGAGATCAGGAGGGGAAATCACGACCCCGCCCTGTGCATAGCAGCAGAAGACCCTCACGTGCTGAGGGAGGAGTTTCGCCCCTCGCGAGGTGCTCGGGTAGCCGACACCGAGCGGGATGACGCATATGTGCATGAACGGGTTCCCATCCCACGGGAACCCCGACGAGAAAGACGGCCACCACCTCCTCGCCTGGCCGAGGAAGTTGACGAATCCTCCGTAGGGCCCTCATCGGGTAATCCTGTGCGGAGTCAAAGGGAGCGCCTAGAGAAAATCTCCCACCAGGCCACCGAGATCCAGCGAAAGACCGACGAGATAACGACCTCACCCCGTTGGACAGTCATGTCCATTGCTCAGCAGTACATGAACGTCGAGGACATGCGATTCAAAAGGAGGTCGGACGCCGGGGAAAAGAAGGATCGCCGACGAGATAACGACCTCACCCCGTTGGTGATGTCGAGGAAGGAAATTTTCGCCACCCTCAATGCCAGCGACCCTACGATTTTTCGGAGGCCGCGGAAGATCCAGGACAAAAATGGAGCCCCTCCTAGGGGAAACAAATATTGTGCCTTTCACAAGCAAGTGGGTAATCACGACACCGAGGGTTGCTACGCCCTCAAAAGAGAAATACAGCGCCTCATCGACATGAGCTACCCGGAGATCAAAAAGTATGTCAAGAAGAGAGAGCAAGGCCACAAGGGTGAGGGCAGCCGCCAACATAACTCCCCGTCCTCCGTAGACGATGTATCTGGGTCCCCGAAGAGGGAAAAGTCCCGCTCGCCTCGAAGAGACTACACTCACTCCGCACGGGTCGAAAAGCAACCCACCGGGCAAGACACCTCCCGACTAGGGGCGTGATCCACACCATCGCAGGAGGGCCAAGTGGAGGAGACTCCAAGAGCGGGAGAAAACATGTAGAAAGGCGCCTCGATCAAGCCCGATACCACATCGAGAAACGTTACCACCATGAGAGATTGCACATCAACGCCATCTCTGAGGCAGGGCCATCTGTGGAGCTGCTCGAATTCTCTGATCGAGACCTTGTGCACATCCCTAAGGCAGAAGGCCTCGAGGAGGCGCCGGATTACCCAATGGTTATTAACCTGGATGTAGCCAACTACTCTGTGGCCAAAACACTAATCGACAATGGAAGTTCCGCCAACGTCATTTTCGCCAGCACGTTCGTAAAAATGGATTTGGGAAAATACACCCTCTCTCCCGTGCAAACCCCCCTCGTCGGATTTGGGGGATCCGAGGTCGTCCCTCTCGGAATGATCTAGCTTCCCACTTCGTTAGGGGAAGCTCCGAGGAGGAAAACTTTGATGATCCAGTACTTGATAGTGGATGCCCCGTTCGCTTACAACATCATCCTGGGGCGACCTGCCCTTAATGCTTTTCGGGCGGTGGTGTCCACATATCATCTGAAAATGAAATTTCCAACTCCAGCTGGGGTCGGTCAGGTGACATGTCGGATTCTGGATGCCTGAAAATGCTATACGGCATCCGTGGAAGGGAAGAGAATTCGAGCGCCCCGACCTGGAAATGCGAACGTCCCTCACATTGACATCCCCGAGTCCTCTAAGCTCGATCCGACGAAGAGAAGGAAGATCGAGGAAGGAAAGATCACGCCAGCGGAAGAATTTAAAACTGTCGAGCTCGTCGAGGGAGACCCGACCAAGACCACTAGGGTCGGAACAAGCCTCGACCCACACAGGGAAGTCTTGCTGATTGACTTTCTCCGCTCCAATGTCGATGTCTTTGCATGGAAGGCCTCGGACTTTTCGGGGATTGACCCAGAAGTGATTGTTCATCACCTCAACGTGGATCCTTCGGTTAAGCCCATGAGGCAAAAGAAGAGAATATTTTGTGGAGAACGCAACCGAATCATAGACGAGGAGGTCAATAAGCTGCTCGATGCTGGATACATCATCGAGGTATTGTACACCGAATGGCTGTGCAATGTGGTCGTCGTGGGAAAAGGGGACGGACGATGGCGGATGAGCAACGACTTCACCGACCTCAACAAAGCCTGCCCAAAAGACCATTACCCCCTTCCGCGAATAGATCAGCTCATCGACTCAACAGCGGGATGCGAATTGATGAGTATGATAGACGCCTTCCAAGGTTACTACCAAATCTACATGGCCGAGGAGGACCGCGGAAGGACATCGTTTGTTGCCTCGACAGGAACGTATTGCTTCCTCGTGATGCCCTTTGGGTTAAAAAACGCCGGCGCTACATACCAGAGGCTGGTCAACTTTATGTTCAAGGAAGAGATCGGCAGGACCGTTGAGGTCTATGTCGATGACATGATCGTGCGTAGCGAGAGGGAGTCCGATTACCTGGGGCACCTTGCTCGGACGTTTGACATTTTGCGGAAGTATGGCTTGAAGCTCAATCCCAACAAGTGCACATTTTGGGTCCGGGAAGGGAAGTTCCTCGGATACATAGTTAGTTATCGAGGGATCGAGGCCAATCCCTCAAAAATTCGCGCCATCCTCGACATCGAGCCTCCCAAGGTCGGTGAAAGAGGTCCAAAGGTTGGTAGGGCGCATAATTGCCCTCAACAGGTTTATATCCCGCTCAACGGACCGGAACCTCCTTTTTTTTAAGGCACTTAGGGTGGTTCCCAATTGGAAGTGGACCGATGAATGCCAGCGCGCACTCCTCGAATTAAAAAGCTACCTGACCGAACCCCCTCTGCTGTCAAATCCAGTTCCGGGGAAACCCCTCTACTCCTACTTGGCGGTTTCCTCGGATGCCATCAGTTCGGTCCTGGTTCACGTGGACGGCCGTGTTCATCGACCAGTTTATTATTTGAGCAAGATGCTCCAGGGCCCTGAGCGGAATTACATGGAGATTGAGAAGCTTGCCCTCGCCTTGGTCCACTCAACCCGAAAACTGAGACAATATTTCCAGGCCCACACTATCATAGTTCTGACCAACGAGCCGTTGAGACAGGTCTTGACTAAGCCTGACGTTTCTGGTCGACTAGTGAAGTGAGCCGTCGAGCTTGGGGAATTCGATATTCAGTTTCAACCTTGCATAGCCATTCACGCCCAGGTATTGGCTGATTTTGTAGTGGAAATGGCTTCGAGACCGGAGGCCGACCAGACAGCGCGTTGGACCCTCATGGTCGACGGGTCCTCCACCAATTCTGGGCGAGGAGCTGGTGTCTACCTACGGGATGAGCTTGGCAACGAGCTCGATTTCGCCATCCGCTTGGAATTCCCCGTCTCCAACAACGAAGCAGAATACGAAGCTCTTGCCGCAGGAATGAAGATAGCCTTGGACAAAGGCGTGGATGAACTCATGGCCCTGACCGACTCGCAGTTGGTAGCCGAGCAGGTCAATGGGAATTACGATGCCAGGGAGGTATCGATGACAAGGTACCTCGATGAGATCAATACCCTGAAGAAGAAGTTTGCCAGGTTCACACTCGAACAAATACCTCGAGCCGAGAACGACCGGGCGGATCAATTGTCGAAGCTAGCCAGTTCGACGAAGGGAACCAAAGACAGAATGATAACCATGCTGAGCTCAACAATGCCTTTAACCGGGTCCGGAGCGCAGCAGTGCGTATTCTCCATCGAGCCCCCAGAGGAGTGGATGTCGGAATTAATCGCCTATCTAAAGGAGGGAATTCTCCCCGAGGAACCCATCGAAGCTAAAAGACTCCGACGGCAGGCCTCCCGTTACGCCCTGGACGGGCATGGACGCCTGTTTAGGAAGAGCTTCGATGGGCCTCCTCGTCGATGCTTGAGCAAACAACAGGCCAAGGAGGTCATCGAAGAGATACACCAAGGGTGCTGCGGAAATCATACCGGACCGAGATCCTTGGCCAAGAAGGTCTCCCGGGCAGGGTTTTTCTGGCCTAACCTCGTACAAGACTGTTTCGACTTTGTCCGAAGATGCTGAACTTGCCAAATGCACGCCAATCTCGTTCATCAGCCCGCCGCTCCGATGGTGAGTGTAGAGATCTCATGGCCATTCGACCAATGGGGAATTGATATCCTTGGGCCTTTCCCTCAGGCCCCCGGGCAGAGAAAGTTCGTCATTGTCGCCGTCGAATATTTCACAAAGTGGGCCGAAGCGGAAGCCGTCGCAAAGATCACCGACTCAACCATCAAAATTTTCATTTGGAAAAACATAATCTGCCGCTTCGGACTCCCCAGGGTCATCATCTCCGATAACGGGACCCAGTTTCAGAGTCATCGGGTGAAGGAATGGTGTTCTAGCCTCAAGATTGAGCAACGATTCACCTCGGTGGGGAACCCTCAAGCAAACGAACAAGTCGAGGTCACTAATCGGACACTTCTCCACGGACTCAAGACCGCCCTGGCCGACGCTCGACACGACTGGGCCGACGAGCTCCCAGGTGTGCTCTGGGCTTACCGGACTACTCCTCGAACTGCAACGGGTGACACACCATACGCCTTGGTCTATGGGTCCGACGCTGTCATACCTGCCGAAGTGCTGCACCCCTCTGCATGGGTAGCTCACTTCGAGGATATCGCCAATATCAATGCTCGCCGGTTCGAGCTTGATTTCGCCGATGAAAGAAGGTGCGCGGCTAACCTAAGAATGGATAACTTCCGAGCATCCACCGCGCGCGCATACAATCGCCATGTCCATCCTCGGGCATTTCAAATCGGGGATCTAGTTACAAAGAAGGTCGAAGTTTCTCGCCCGGTGGGTAAATTGGACCCCAAGTGGGATAGTCCATTCAAGGTGATCAAAATTTGCAAAAACAATGCCTATCGCCTCGAGGACATGTCGGGAAAGAACTGCCCCGTCCTTGGAACGCCATGAACCTTAAGAGGTTCTACATATGAGTACGCCGAGCATATAGTTGTAAAACTCCCATTCGAATTTTAATATAACTCGCCCTCGAGGAAATTAGCTTCCTCGAGGCCTATTTATTCAATTTCTTTTGCGATCAACTTGAATTATTTTTCGTCAATGCTACGATTACAAAGTGTTCTCAGGTCGAAATGTGTCATTTTAGGCGTTAGATTTTTAAAGTTTGAATCCAACCTCAAACTTCGACTTTAACAAATCATATTTCGACTATAAAAACGTGATTTTTATTTTTCAAATTTGAGTTTGATCTTACATTTCGATGCTAACAAATCATATTTCGATGATGCACATGGAATGGAAACAAAAATTGCAGTGCATTGATTAAAGGGAAAATTACATCATTTAAAAAAAAAAATGCCTCCTCGAGTTTACAGTGCAGTTATACATAAGCATAGGTGCCTATGCACCATCTATCTCCTTGGCCACCTCTTCGACCGCCGCCTCCATCGCCTGATCGGCACCGACACCGACCGCGCCCTCTGTTGCCGGGACACTTGTTGCCCCCACACCGGACCCTCTTTGGTCCACAACGATGGCATCGTCGGGCTCCACATCCGGTGAGAGGGGCCTCCCCAACCGCTTGTTCTCCTCGTTGCGGACCTGCCGCTGCACGATGGAAATCACTTGGGCGAATTCCGCGTCCTCGTACGCCGGCAGCGCCTCATCGTCCTCAGCATCCGCCTCCCCGGCATCGTTCAGATGGATGCCGTAGCCTTGCCATCGAGAAATCGTGAGGGATAACGCCGCGTGCTTTGAGTGGGTTGAAAGCCCTCTCGAAGCCAAGGGTGGCGTGGTTCGCCCCGCGGAGAATGGTGGCGTACTCGAACACCGGTCCGCGAACGAATCGTTTGACGGCCTCATTTTCGAAGCCGGGGACAGCGGCCATCAATTCGGCCCTCATCGAACGGCGGCCCCTCTTCTCACCTAGTGCTAAGGCATCCTTGGCCTTCTTCTTCAGGAGGGTATTCCCATGCTCCAGCTCGGACTCTCTTTTCTTGAATTCGAGCTCAAGCTTTTCGATCCGCCCTTCCAGTTGGCGGGACTTTTCCCGCTCCTCCTCGATCTCTCGTTGGGCGACTTGGTTTTTCTGTTGCTTTTCGTCAAGGTCTACCTGGAGGCGACTTCCTCGAGCCTCCAGCTCAGCTTTTTCACAACGCTCCCGGCTGACCTCCAGCCGGTGAAGGCTGTGAAACACCCTTTGCTGGAGGGTGTTCAGATCCTCCGCGATACTGAGAGCCAACCCGGCGTCGTCGAGCTAGGTGAGGATAAGCTGGTCGGCCTTAAATACGCCGTTCAGGAAGCTTCTCATGGCCAGTTTCTTATTTCCTCCCCCGAGGATGCTCTCGCCGGACAGGTCTCCGAGTTTGGGGCCAAAGCGTGGCTCCGGAACGTCGGGGTAATTCAGCACTTCCAGCTCCTCGGAGGAGTAGCCGGAACCGTCGACCGGCCGCTTCCCTTTGGCTGACTTCGGGGCGGTTTTCTTCGGAGTGGGCCCCGCTTTCTTTGTCGGAGGAGTGGAGTCTGGGGCATTCCTCTTCCTAACCAACGGAGTTTCCTCCACATCGATGGGCTCTTCTCGACCAGGGGCTTGTGTCGGCGGGATCATGGGAGGGACCTCAGTTTGGGCACGGCTCTCCTCCGGGGGTGGAGACGGTCTCCTTCTGCCGCGAGACACCTTGGAGATCAGGTTCAAGCGCCCCATTTCTAGTACGCGGAAATCTGCAAAACGAAAAGCCGTCCGGTCAGACCACGAAAAGATCCACGCAATCAAAAATAATGTTGTCATTCGAGCAAAGTCATGCAATCAAATTCAGTACCGAAGTTAATATGCTCGGTGTCAAGCCTGGCCGGGGAGAGCCTGGCCTTTACCAAAAACCTTTCCTAGGTAAGAAAGGTGGGGCTCAATAGGCCCATTGCCTTATGGCCGAGCACCCATTTCCTTGTCCAGCTGCTCGACCCTATCTCGGCCAGGGAGAGCTTTCTCACTTCTAGATTGTGCACCCTCCTCACTGGCCATGCCTCATCAAAGTGCACAAAGTACCATTTCTGCTTCCAGTCCGCCCCGTACGACGATGAGGCCGTTTCGATAAGTTTTCTTCCGTTCTTGGCGCTCAAAAAAAAGCAATTAAACTCGTCGTCCGGGGAAGACCTGCTCGAGTGGTTTATTTGATAGATATCGGAGAAGTTGGCCACGGTCGGATTATGCCCGGTGCAGTAACAAAAAACGACGAAGGCACAAATTGAAGCGTATAAGTTCGGGGTCAGTTGAATCGGGCTTATGTTCAGGCGGTTCAATACCGTTGAAATGAAGGCCGGGATGGGAAACCTAAGCCCATTTTCGACGTGCGCGTAATGAATAGGGATGCACCCGTCGGAGGGATTTGTGATGGAATCCTCGCTGCTCGCCCAAATCAAAGCAAAAGGGCCGTGGATGTAATGGCTCATCATTTTTTGAACATCCCGATCGGTGTTGTGAGCGACGATGTTTCCCCAGCTCACCGTCGTCTGGTTGCCAGCTATGGCCTTCCGTCTTCGTGGAGGCGAGGATCCGGGCTGATTCCCCTCCCCCTCGAGGGACCTCCACGAAGGAACCGACACGTCACCCATCGGGGAAAGATCAGGCCTGCCTGCGGCGACCATTCGCCTCCGCATCTCTTCCACTTTACTTGGGCTTTTTCCGCCCCTCCTCGGTTGGCTTGTGCTAGCCTCGCCCGGGCCTCGAGAAAGTGTCCCTTCGAAGGGAGTCTCGCCCTCCCAGGAAAAGGACAAGTCAATGTCGCTTAGGCCTTCACCCGGGAGGGACTCCACTGTCCTATTTTGGCTATCCGAACTACCCGTGGACTGACTCATGATTGTCTAAGACTGAAATTAAGGGAAAGGGAGAGCAGAAACGAAGATTTGGGAAAGAGAAAGTACCTAAGTTTGGCTGGATGAAAAAATGATTTGGCTGCTCGAAGTGTTTCCCGTGTGCTCGGTACTCTCGGGCAATGCTCGGTGCTCTGAGGCTATGCTCGATGTGGAATCTGAGCTCGATGTTAAAATGACGCGCCTATAGCCGCGCCCAGAGCACCTATTTATAAGACGGTAAAACCGCTCCTCAGGAAGCCCAAACGTCACTTCCCAAAGGTCGAATTTTCGAAGTTACCGCCGGTTTATGATCGCGGTGTTCGTGCTCGAGATTGCTAACGGCGTCTCCTACTAAGTTCACGGCCTGCTCACTCTATGGAGATCTGATCAGGCCTGAACTGGGGGGACTAATGACGTGACCGAATATCACTATGGCCACGTCGGCGCCAGCTCAACACAAGCCACCAACCATAGGACGCCACGTTTCAGAACTGTTCGATCAGGATTGCGACTTATGATGAGAAAGACCGATCAGAGCTCACCAAAGTGCCCTGCACCCGTGTTCTCCTCGGTTTGTTATCCTCCTCGGGGTTACGACCTCCTCCACGGCCACCACTCTCTTCGGTGGTCCCGTTCAATCCTCGGGATAATCTCGCCAAACACCACCTCCAACAGCAGGCGAATCTGACGCGCCCCGGCGGGCGTCAAGGAACTTTCCTATAACCACTACAAGGCTGGGCCGGTCTAACCCTAGTCCGGTCCACCCATCTCCAATCATTATAAATAGTGTTACATCACTATTCATGAGGCAGGTTCACTAAATCCACTCTTACGCTCATTATTACCTTCCGATTATCTGCTCGAATACTGACTTGAGCGTCGGAGGGTCTTCGCCGGAGACACTTTCAGCTAGGTTCACGTGTGTTCCATCCTTGCAGAATAGGACCCGACCAGCATTCTTATCCACCTGATCGGACTTCGGACAGGACTTGGACATTCTTGCTCGGACAATACCTTTGCTCGGAGTGACGCGTTCTGCGAACCGAATCCGACCACATCACTCTCACACCAGGTACGCACTCTTATTTCTTTTATGATTTAGTTAGTGAACTCTTACATGCCATCCTTTCTTTGTTTCTTTATTGTAGTAGTGGTCAAATCCTAGACTTCTTGATCATCATGTTCTTAGGCATTAAAACTGGAGGAAAAATTTATGTCATATATGTGTATATAGATATATATACATATATTCGTATATGTATGGATTCATCACTATAGACATTCACCTTGTTATGTATGTTATGTGTGTGTATATATATATATACACGTATACAAGTTAAGTAATTAAAATTGCTATTATGATTATTAGTGTTTTATTTTATTCTGATTATTCTTAATTTATAAAGCAGTTTAGGATTAATATTTTTACATTAAGGTTAATGTTATTGCTAATTAAACTTAATACGTGTATGAATTATTTTCATCACCCATATATATATATATATATCCACCACCTTGCTTACGTATCTATCCATATGTATGTGTGTACGTAATGCAAAAAATGGTGGTCATCCACCTACTTATCTAAATACGTATGACATATATATAGGTGTGTGTGTGTGAGGGTGTGCAAACACACACCTATGTTAATACTAATATATTAAATAATATAATAAGTTGGTAATTGCATTAACTTAATCATGGTCCTTTTATTAGTAACAACAAGATTGAGTTTAATAATTATTTTAGTAATACGGTTTGTGATTTTCTAGTATAGTGTGTATATATATTGAGTTCGTGTATATATGTATACAAATACATTACTTTATTTCCTCTTGGATATTGTGTATATATATATATGAATTAAAAGTTTGAATAGAATATGTTTCTTTGTATTTAGAATTAGAATTATAGGGGATGTCATTTGTACTTTGGGCCAATAGTAATCGAAATTATAATCCAAACCTCTAAGTATTTTAAACCTAGTCTTAAGGGTTTAGTGTTTTTTTTTTGTAAGTCTCGTTCTAGGCCAGATACTAATTTTAGTCTGTCACTTATTATAGGTGAAGAGCAAATCAGTACTTTTGACCCATCTTGAGTTACTAGTGAAGTATCACTAAGTTCAGTGAGTGCCTTTCATTTTTCTTTCTGGGACATCGAACTATATGCCGTAAATATCATCGTAAAGCCTACCATGTCTGATTTATGTTATTCATTTATTTCACCAATTAGTTATATTTGCATTGTAGGCTATTACTTTGGAATTGTATTTTACACTTTATATTTCTAATGACATATTTTTCCGAATTATAAGTTAAGTTATATCCGAAATTATTATGTTTCTGAAATGTGAGTTGTACCTGTTTCGATATGATCTGTTGACACTCTTGGGGACGCCCTTGGGAGAGTCGGGCCCAGGTACGTACAGAAAGAGACTATTGGGCGAAATGGACTGACGATAGGAACTTCTTGTACGATACCATTCCACAGGATTCAATTCTACGTACAGTTGGAGATTGGTTGTAGTAGGATTGGATCGATGTATGGCATGGGCACGTGGTACACCATCCGTTTGTCTGATGTCGAGGTGGCTTCTCGACTAGGGAGGCATAAGGATTTCTATTACGTTTTATCTATTTTAGGTAGTCACAAGGTTGGAGATGTCTGCACAGCTTACCATCACATGATCTGAATATGTTTTATGATAAGATTCGTATTGCATGTTTACAACTAAATTTCTTGGCTCATTATCAGAACTGTTTCTGCTGCACATAAGAAAATCATGTTTATGAGATTTAAGTATTTCGTTTAATCATTGTACCTCTTTTGTATATATGAATATGTGGCCTCACTAAGTCAATTGGACTTACCTTCCCTATTCCTTCTGTTTTTTGTCTCAGAATAAGGTCACTTGCTTGACTGAGGAATGGTACGAGCGTTGGACAAAGCTAGTGTTTAGAATTTTGCTAAGTAATCTTTTAGATGTATAGTAGTTGGTACAATCATGTTGTTTTGGCCTCGTACCTATTTTTGGACTGATACTTGTATTACTATTTTGGTTTTATGTATCGCTTCCGCATTAATATTAGAATGAAGTGTTTTTGTGTAGTTGAGGTGACTTTACTAAATATTAGTCGAGAGACGAGTATTTAGGATGATCACCAATGGGCTTCAATCGTTTAGGTATTTCCTAGCGAGGGGGGTGCCACATCGCCGAGAAGGCAAGGCGGAGGCCAAGGCCGAAATGAAGCTTGCAATCCCCGATTTCAAGAGGAAGGCCGTGAAGCGGTTCGTTCGCGGGCCTGTATTTGACACTACTAGAAAAAAGGCTTTTAGCCACGGATTTGGCAAAAAATCCGTGGCCAAGGAGATTAGCCCGGATTAGCCACGGATTTTTTCCGTGGCTAAAAGTGGCATGGCTAATCTTCGCCACGGCTTTTTAGCCATGGCTGGGATTAGCCACGGCCAAGCCGTGGCCAATTTTGGCCACCTTTTTGTTGGACGGGCGTGGCCGTGGCTAAGGGCCACGGCTTAGCCACGGTCCGGCCGTGGCTAGGCCGTGGCCCTTAATCAGACCGTACCCGCAACCCTACCCGCACCCCAACCTACGCCCGTGCCCGAAACCTGGACCCGCGTCCCCCGAGCATTTTTTTTGCGCTCAAGGAGATTCGAACACGGGACATCAATGTTGTAATTGGAGCATGCAACTGTTGCGCCAAAGGAATTCTTTGGTTATGGATTGATTTTTTTTATACTTAAACTATATTTTTACAATATTTTAAACTTAAATTATCCAATAAATTTCATTAGTATTATCAATTTTTGTAATTTAATATTTAATAAATTAATATATCAAAAACAAAAATTATAACAAAAATCTATTTATATAATTTATATTTAGATAATAGCAACTTTAATTCGTGATCATTTGCCAATATATTCGTATATGTGTGGTATTATATATATATATATATGTCAAGTATACATATCATATATATATATATATCAATATATGTATCTATTTTAAATATGTTAGAGTATATATGTATCAATATATATATATATATAAATGTCCAAGTATATATAGATAATTTAAATTTATATAATTAAAATATCAATAACAAAAATTTATATATGTGTGGTATAATATATATATATATGTCAAGTATACATATCATATATATATACATATCATATATATATATATATATCAATATATGTATCTATTTTAAAGATGTCCAAGTATATATGTATCAATATATATATATATATATATATATAAATGTCCAAGTATATATATGTCCAATATCTTCGTATATGTGTGGTATTATATATATATATATATATATGTCAAGTATACATATCATATATATATCAATATATGTACCATATATATTTTCGTGTATATATATCATATATATATATATATATCAATATAAGTATCTATTTTAAATATGTCCAAGTATATATGTATCAATATATATATATATATAAATGTCCAAGTATATATATATATATATATGTCCAAGTATATATAGATAATTTAAATTTACATAATCAAAATATCAATAACAAAAATTTAGATAATTAAAATGTCAAAAAAAAAAAAAATAGCCACGGCCTAGCTGTGGCTAATCCGTGGCTAATTTTTTTTTTCATTTTTTTTATTTTTTGCACCACATATAAATTTATATATATATATATATATTGATACATATATAAATTTATATTGATACATATATATGTGTATATATATGTATCAATATATGTGTATATATACGTCCAAGTATACATATATCATATAAATACATATATCAATATATATATGTCAATGTGTATCTTATATATATATATTAATATATAATATACACATTCTAATCATCTACATATAGCCTATATGATATAACTATATATCTATATATAACATATCTAATATATGTTAGCAATGTAGAGTACGTGTATATCGATTAAATATATATATATATCTAATCATATGTACTATATATGATCAATCATCTATATGAAATAAACATATATTAGTGTATTATATATCTAATATATATACATCTAATTATACATAAATATACATATATATAAGTATATCTAATCTTATACGTATGTAATATATCGAGTCATTTATTATATCGAATTTTTAGCCACGGCCTGGCCGTGGCTAATCCGTGGCTAAAATTGGCGCCAAATTTCGCGCTAATTTTAGCCACCAAAAATAGCCACGGTCATACCGTGGCCAATCCGTGTCTAATTATTTTTTTTATTTTTTTTAAATCCGTGGCTAATTCGTATTTTTCTAGTAGTGTGAGTACGCGACTCTCCTCCGCAGGGCCAACGATACTCTGCTTGGCCTCAGCAAGGCTTTCAGCCAACTAAAGGCTCGAGGAATCATTCCCTCATATTTCCCAATGGAGGGCTACGACGTTCATCTGACCGACGCCGGGGAAGCAGACGCAAGCGACGATGAGCTGCTACCCGCTTATGAGAATGCGGAATTCTAAGGCGGGCCTCTTTCCCCGGACGTGGAACTCGACGATGTGATTGCTGTGGACCAGGGAGAATCTGACCATGGGGCAACTGGCACCCCGGCAATGGAGATGGCGCCTAAATGAGGGGCCGAGGAGGGAGATGCTTAGATCTTTTTATCTCTTTGTTCCAATTTTTCCCATTTTTCTCTTTTTGAAGACGTTGTAAGCCCGATGAGGCTATTGTAATTTTTCTGCTATGAATCAAATTTTCTATTTGAGGAATGTATATTTTTTGAAATTCGTTACTTGTGGTTTCATTCAAATTTTATCGACGGAATTTACTTTTCAAGGTTGTAAATTCTGTCAAGAAAATCAAAAGAAATTAGTTCGAAGGTAAAGTTGAAAAGGAAGTGCATAAACTTTGACACAATTCAATTTAGAACACAAAAATAGATGAATCTCAATTATTATATAATAAAACATCGAGTAAAGCGAGTGCTCTGATGAGATAAATATCCTAAAACGAAAATGTTATGGGGCATCTGCCCAGGGCCCAATTAGGAGAAATCATCATACGTAGAACCTCTTTAGGTTTGTGGCGTTCCAAGGTCGGGGTAGTTCTTTTCCTGACATATCTTCAAGGCGATAAGCGTTGTTTGTTTTAGTCACCCTGAACGAGCCATTCCATTTGGGATCCAACTTGCCCACTATGTGGGAGACTTCCACCTTCTTGGTCACTAGGTCCCCGATCTAGAAGGTTCAAGGGCGGTAGATGCCCGGAAGTTATCCATCCTTCGTGAGGCGGCGCTTCTCCTCTCATCGGTGAAGTCGAGTTCGAACAAGCAAGCATCTATGTTGGCCATTTCATCGAAGTGCGTGACCTGAGCAGAGGGGTGCAACATTTCTGTAGGTATGACAGCGTCGGACCCATAAACCAGGGTATAGGGTGTGTTGCCCGTTGTGGTCCAGGGAGTGGTCTGATACACCCAAAGCACGCCCGGGAGCTCATAGGCCCAATTGCCTCGAGCATCAACCAAAGTGGTCTTAAGTCCATGGAAGATTGTCCGGTTTGTAACTTCGACTTGGACATTCGCTTGGGGGTTCCCCACCAAGGTGAACCGTTGCTCAATCCTTAGGCTCGAGCATCATTCTCTTATCCAATGGCTCTAGAATTGGGTCTCGTTGTAGAAGACAATGACCCAGGGGAGTCCGAAGCAGCAGATTACGTTTTTCCAAATAAAAATCTTGACGTCTGCGATCTTGGCGACGGCCTCCATCTCGGCCTATTTAGTGAAATACTCTATGGCGACGATCACGAACTTTCTCTGGCCGGGGGCTTGGGGGAATGGTCCGAGGATGTCAATCCCCCCCTAATCAAAGGGCTAGAAGATTTCCACATTTACCATTTGAGCGACGGGTCGGTGGATAAGGTCGGTGTGCATTTGGCATGTCCCGTATCTTCAGACAAAGTCAAAGTAGTCCTACACGAGGCTGGGCCAGAAGAATCCTACTCGGGATACCTTTTTGCCTAGGGATCATGTCCTGCATCCTTGGTGTATCTCCTCGATTACCTCCTTCGCCTGCTGCTTGTTCAAATATCGTCGAGGAGGCCTGTCAAAGCTTTTTCCTAAACAGACGTCCCTACTCGTTTAGGGTATAGCGGGAGGCTTGTGATCGAAGTCTTTTAGCTTGAACAGGATCCTCGGGGAGAATTTCATCCTTCAAATAGGCAGCCAGCTCGGAGATCTACTCCTCAGGGGGCTCAATGGCAAGTACATTCTGGGCTGCCCCATTTTCGATCAGGGGTATCGATGAGCTCGGCACCGTTATCCGTCTTTCCTTTGTCCCTCTGATGGAGCTCGCCAACTTTGATAGCTAATCTGTTCTCTCATTCTCCATCCATGGGACTTACTCGAGTGCAAACTTGGCGAACATTTCTTTCAATTTGTTGACCTCCTCGATGTACTTCGTCATTGACGCTTCCCTTGCGTCATAGTTCCCATTAACCTGGTCAGCGACCAATTGCTAGTCGGTCAGGGCCCTCAATTCAACTACCCCTTTGTCCAATGCTATCTTCATCCCTGTTGCCAAGGATTCGTACTCCGCCTCGTTGTTGGAAATCCGAAATTTGAGGCGAATGGCAAAGTCAAGCTCGTTGCCTAGCTCGTCCTGCAGCTAAACTCTGGCTCCCACTCCAGAGGCCGTGGAGGATCCATCAACCATGAGGGTCCATGATTCCCTCAGGCCCTTCTCCATCTTAATGGTCATCTCAATGATGAAATCTGCCAACACCTGGGCGTGGATAGTCGTTCGGGGTTATAATTGAAAGTCAAATTCCCTAAGTTCCAAGGCCCACTTCACCAACCAACCAGATACGCCGGGCTTAGTCAACACTTGCCTCAATGGTTCATTCATCAAAACCATGATGGTGTGGGCTTGAAAATACTGCCTCAATTTACGGGCGGAGTGGACCAAGGCAAGGGCTAACTTCTCAACCTCCATGTAATTATGCTCAGGATCCTAGAGGAGCTTGCTCAAATAATAGACAGGCCGGTGGATCCTATTGTCCACGTGGACCAGAACCGAACTGATGGCGTTTAGGGAGACTGCCAGGTAGACATAGAATGGCTTTCTTGGAACGGGATTCCACAACAGCGGGGGTTCGGCCAGGTAATGCTTCAATTCGAATAAGGCACACTGGCATTCCTCGGACCACTTCCAATTTGGTACCACCCTTAGAGCTTTGAAAAATGGGAGGTTTCGATCCACCGAGTGAGATATGAATCTATTGAGAGCGATAATTCTCCCCACCAGTCTCTAGACCTCTTTCACGGAGCTAGGGGGCTTGATGTTGAGGATAGCATGAATTTTTGCTGGGTTCGCCTCAATTCCTCAATGGCTGACTATGTATTCGAGGAACTTACCTCTACAGACCCCGAATGTGCACTTGTTAGTGTTCAGCTTGAGCCCGAACTTTCTTAGGATTTCAAATATCCGAGCAAGATAACTGAAGTGGTCGACCTCTTTCTCGCTCCTAATGATCATGTCGTCCACTTAAACCTCCATCGTTTTTTCGATGTCATTCTTGAACATGAGATTGACAAGCCTTTGGTACGTGGCCCCTATGTTCTTCAGCCAAAAAAGCATCACCACAAAGCAAAAGGTGCCCATGGCCACCACGAAGGACATTCTGCTCCTGTCTTGCTCGCCCATGAAAATATGTTAATAGCCCTGGAACAAGTCCATCATGCTCATGAGCTAGCACCCCGTTGTGGAGTCGACCAACTGGTCTATCCGAGGAAGCGAGTAATGGTCCTTTGGGCATGCTTTGTTAAGATTGGTGAAGTCATTGCACATCCTCCACCGACCATCGCCCTTGGCGACAACCACCACATTACAAGCCATTCCGTGAATTGAATTTTGATGATATATCCTGTGTCGAGTAGCTTGTTAACCTCTTCTTTGATGATTCGGTTTCGTTCTTCACAAAAAATTTGCTTCTTTTGGCTCACGGGCTTAACTAAAGCGT
This sequence comes from Petrea volubilis, assembly GCA_026212405.1. NCBI lineage: Eukaryota > Viridiplantae > Streptophyta > Magnoliopsida > Lamiales > Verbenaceae > Petrea > Petrea volubilis. The sequence continues at coordinate 18,069,731 of CM047871.1, read as the reverse complement.
TCATGTTGAGGCGGTGAACGATAACTTCAATGCTCGGGAAATCCGAGGCTTTCCCAGCGAATATATCGATATTTAACCGAAGCAATTCTATCATCATAACTTCACTATACAGTTCGAGGTGGGTTCCGATCCTGGTAGCCTTCGTCGAATCTCCTTCGATGAGTTAGATGACTTTGAACTCTTCTGTTGGGGTAGTCTTTCCTTCCTCAATTTTCCTCCTCTTAGTCGGGTCAAGCTTGGAGGACTCGGGGATGTCGATGTGTGGCGCGTTAGTTTCCACTGGTCGGGGTGGCCGCGTCCTCTTCACCTCAACGAAAATCGAGTAGCACCCTCCAAGCATCTAAGATCCGACAAGTGACTTGCCCTACCCCAGCGAGAGTCAAAAATTTCATTTTCAGGTGGTACGTGGATACCACTGCTTTGAACGCATTGAAGGCGAGGCGCTTTAGGATGATGTTGTAGGCGAATGGTGCATCGACGATCAGGTACGGGATCATCAAAGTTTTCCTCCTCGGAGCTTTCCCTAACAAAGTGGGGAGCTGGATCATACCAAGGGGAACCACTTCGGATCCCCCAAATCCGATGAGGAGGGTTTGCACAGGAGAGAGTGTGTACTTTCCCAAGTCCATTTTTGCAAAAGTGCTTGCGAAAATGACATTGGCGAAACTTCTATTATCTATCAGAGTCTTGGCCACGGAGTAGTTAGCTACATCCAAGTTGATGACCATCAAATAGTCTGATGTCTCTTCGAGGCCATCCGTCTTCGGGATATTCTCGAGGTCTTGATCAGTGAACTCCAACGGTTGCTCCCTGGAGACTGTTGCCCCGAATATCGCGTTGACTTGCAACCTCTCGTAGTAGTAACGCTCCTTGATATGGTATCGAGCTTGGTCGAGGCACCTTTCCACCTGCTTCATCCTGCTCTTTGTGTCCCCGCCGCTTGGCCCCCCGGCGATGGTGTGAATCGTACTATGGGTAGAGAGATTGTCCTGCGTGGCGGGCTATTTGTCGGCCCAAGGAGGTGGAGTACGATCTCTTCGGGGTGAATGAGATCTTTCCCTCATCGCGGATCTGAAGTCATCGTCCATGGAGGACGGGGAGCGATGTTGGCGGCTACCTTCGCCTTTGTGGCCTTGGCCCTTCTTCTTGACATATTTTTTGATCTCCGGGCAGCCGTTATCGATCAGACATTGAATATCTTTTTTGAGGGCGAAGCACCCCTGCATGTCGTGGCTGCCCACTTGCTTGTGGAACGCACAGTATTTGTTTCCTCTCGAGGGGCTTTGTTCTTGTCTTGGATCTTCTTCGGTCTCTAGAAGTTCGTAGGGCCATTCGCATTGATCGTGGTGAAGACCTTCTTCCTTGACGTCACTAGGGGGGTGAGGTCGCTGTCTCATCGGCGATCTTTCTTTTCTCCGGTGTCAAGCTTCCGCTTGTACCTTATATCCTCTACATTCATGTACTGTTAGGCAATGGACATGACCTTCTCCCTAGTGGCTGGGCGCTTTCTGGCCAAGTTGTCCGAGCATGATTGGTTTCGAATCGCCCCCATTATTACATCAAGGAGAAAGTCCATCTAGACACTCTCCACCTTGAGCAGCTTAGTTTTGAAACGATTAAAAAAGTCCCTCAGGGAATCGTTGTCCCTCTACCAGACCTTGTGAAGGTGGGACGGGGGCAATTTGGCCAGACTATTTGTCTGGAAATGGTTCACGAATTTCATTGCCAAGTCGGCGAAACTCCTAGTCGGGCCGGGAGCTTGGCGGACGTATCACTGCATGGCCACGCCCTGGAAGGTCATGACCAGCAGCTTGGTCGCGAAGTCGTCGTCGATCATATGCACATGCATGGCGTGCTTAAATTGTATCAGGTGCTCCTTAGGGTTGGCCTCCCCGTCGTATCAAGGCAGGTCCGTGGGGATCCTGACTCCTCGGGGTATCTTGGCCCTCTGGAGATCGTGACAGAGAAGGTCAACCTCATCAGGCGTGAAGTAGCTCTGGGCGGACCCTTGCCCAAACCGATATGACACCTCCTCCAGTCTGCGGTTAAGATCTTTCATTAAGTGTGACAGCTCTTCGATGTCACCGTGGGGTCTCTATCCCCGGCGGACCTTGTTGATCCGCCTCTGGATTTTAGTCGCCTAGTGGAAGATCTCCTCAAGGCGCTCTCTTGGACTCTGGGCCGGGTTCCCCGACAAGTCCCCCACGGAAGACTCCTCCACCTCCTCGACGAATCGAGGGGTGGGACCCGCCTTTCTCTTCGGGGTTCCCTTCCAGTGGGAGCCCGCTCGTGCACTTGCACGTCATCCCGCTCAGCGTCGGCTATCCAAACACCGATTGGGGGGCGAAACTCCTCCCTCGATGGATTAGGGTCTTCAGCAACTGCGGCCGAAGCGGGGATTGGGTCCCCCCTGCCCCAAGATCTCGCGCAAGAGAGCTTTAAATTGGTCGGTCGTCAGAACGACGAGGTTCAGCCCTATATATGGAGTAGGCATCACCTCGGCGGTCTGTTGGACCGATCGAGGTGGAGCATCGCGCCACTCTGCAGTGTTGACGGTGACTTGCGCGACCAAGGGGTTGTTAGAGTCCCCCGGCTCTGTTCCGGTTCAATGAGTGTTGACCATTTCTCACTTGTTCGATTAGACGCCCTTCCTCTAATGCCAAAATGATGTGGTCAGATTTCGTATGTGGGACACTTCACTCCAAGCAAAGGTATAGTCTGAGTAAGATTGTCCAAAATATGTCCAAGGGTCTGAGTAAAGGGTATATGAGTGCTAGTCGGGTCCTATTCTGAAAGGATGGAACACACGTGAGATTAGCCGAAAGTGTCTCCGGCGAAGACCCTCCGACGCTCAAGTCAGTATTCGAACAGGAAAGTGATATTATGCGTAAAGTAAATTTGGAAAGCTCACCCTTGTGAACAATAATGATATGCTATTTATATAAATCGGAGACGGGTGGGCCGGACTAGGGTTGGACTGGCCTAGCCCTACTGTTCGTACATAGGATATTCCTCGGCATGTATCGTGGATGCGCCAGATACAACCAGTGTCAGAGACGGTTATTTTTGGGACCACTTCGAGGATGAAAGGGGACCACCCAGGGAGGGTTAGGCCCCTTATCGAAGGATCTGCTGGTGAGGTTGGTGGAGACACTTGAAGGGTTGGGCTTGAGATGAGCTATACTCGAACTCCGAGAAGGCAGCAAAGTACGTGGCGAGTCGAGGATCAATCACGTGTGTAACTTTCCCACCATGTGGCAACCCGTTGTTGATCTTATGCTTTTGAGCTGGCACCGACATGGCAAACCAAATTCCTCCATGTCAACTAGAAAATGAACAGCAGCCTCCAAGTCAAAAAGTTGATCGCTTTGCCTAATTTTTCCTCATCTTATTTTCTGGGCATAAAGGGAAATTAATTAGGACTTCCAAATGCTAGTGACTTGGTTTTTTTTTTTATTCAAGTCTAACTAGATCTATGAAATATATTGTTGGTAAAATTTCTTTTTTTGTCTTTTTTACTTAAGCCCCGCCATTAAATGTTTAGTCTTGTCACTTGCATAATTATACATTTAATCTTGGAATTTAACACATTAATATTGAACCTATGGTATAAAAATTGGCGACGTTAGTATTTTTTTGATCAAGTCTCTAACTAGATATATGAAATATATTGTTGGAAAAATTTCTTTTTTTGTCTTTTTTACTTAAGCCCCGCCATTACATGTTTAGTCTTGTCACTTGCATAATTATTCATTTAATCTTGGAATTTAACACATTAATATTGAACCTATGGTATAAAAATTGGCGACGTTAGTCGTGTAACTACACATTTAGTTATGTAACTGTGTAACTACACATGAAGTCATGTAACTGATCACCTTGGTCATTAAATGATTTTCCAATTGATTTGCTCTTTGGATTGGAGGCATGCGGGTCACATGCCTCACTACAAGAAAACACGCTATTTTCGGTAGAATATTCCGCCAAAAATTTTTGGTAGAATTTCGACGGATTTTCAACAGAATTTCAAACAAAAATACAAAATTTTAAAATTTAAAATTTTAGCAAAAAATTCAGCCAAAAATTTTAAAAAAAATCACAAAATTATTAAAATTTAAAATTTCAACGGAAAATTCTGTCAAAAATTTAAAAAAAATTTAAAATTTAAAAATTTCATCGGAATTTTGATGGAAAATTCGGCCGAAAATTTTTAAAAAATCAAAAAAAATTAAATTTTAAAATTTTTGAGGGAATTTCGACGAAAAGTTCTGTAGAAAATTTAAAAAATATTTAATTTTAAAATTTTCGGCTGAAATTCGTCCGAAAATTTTAACAAATTATAAAAAATATGAAATTTTAATATTTAATTTTTTGATTATAAAAAAATTATTAAAAAATATGAAAATTAAACAAATAAATTTTAATATTTATTTTTTTAATTACAAAAAGTATAAAAAATACGAAATTTAATTATAAAAAGTATAAAAATTAAAAAAAATTAAAATTTTAAATAAATTCTTATTATTTGAATTATTAATATTAAGTTATTATTATTTGAATTGTTATTTAAAGCGACAAAGATTTTTTCTCCGGAATTTGTTATTTTCTTCGGAATTTCGCCGAAAATTCCACTTTTTCTTATAGTGGCTCTATTTTTATTTTTGTTATTTTCCTTTTTTTTTTCTAGTGAGAGGAAGCGCTATTTGCAGAATTAATTTTTAAAATATCCTAATTCTATAATTTTATTTTCAAAGTACCCTACTTTATAAGATTCTTTTCATTCTACCCCTTTTAAATAGTAATTTCACTATTTAAATAGTAATTTCACTATTGAAAGTTTATTTATTTGCTTTATTGCCCTAAACTTTAGGTTTGCTTAAGATTTGCTACCTTTTATTTAGAAAAAGTGAGGTAGATCCCACTTTTCATGATATATGAATTTTATCAGATTTATTCTTTCTCGATTTGTTCTATCTTCTTCCTAAAGTTCTTTTAATTCTTTATCTAGTTGTTCTAGTTCTTTAACATATTTATTAAGAATTTCTTTGTTAACAGTTTTATTGACAAAATCAAGAACATAATCTTCTTTATTATTATATGTTGCAATAAGAATTCTTAAATCTTCAGGTAAATCCTCTAGTATTTTTAAAATTGTTGTTTTATGTTTATAATTATTTTTTCTTTTAAATAGATTTTTTATGATATCAAAATCTTTACCCATTTTGCTATGCTTCAAAAAATAGTAAAATATGTTCGCACAAAACTCATAATTAATAATGAAGTACTCTAAAACCATACATTTTCATAACATCATATAGAGAAATCTTAATAACTAAATTTTTTAAAAATATATTACCTCCTTAATGTCATCTATTCTTTAATTCTCCTTCTGGACTCGTCTTCAATCACCTCGACAAGCTTGATTGGTTTTCGCCCAAACGCCCACCTGGCTTCACAGGACTTACGGTTCCAAACGGCTACTATCTCGAGCGGTGTAATCACTACGGCCTTCGTAGGGTTAGAGAATTTTTGGAAAATTAGGAGAAATTTAAGCTTAAAAGATTTCTATAGAAAAATTTCAAACACTCGACTATTTATGAAAATGAGATGGTTTTATTTCCTTCAAAAATGATTTATACAAGCATGATTTAGAAAGGTTTACAAGGACTTTTCTAAAGCTGGATTTCTATACTAGGTTTCTCAAAGTGTTTTTCAGATTGAGAATTAGATCTGAGTTTTCAATGCTTTACAATTGAAAACCTAGCTCAATTTATAGATCTCAAAATCTAACTATTCGGACTTCAAATCTTTATTTAGCATCTGATGTCCTCTTCTTTATATGCTGGAATCCTTATCCTTATTTTCTTCTTTATCTTCAGGAGTTAAAAGTTGTCCCCCACAGCTGTATGCTATAATGTTTTAGTGGATGATGACGTCATGTCATCCGTCACTCCTTGCACTGACATAAGCACTTACATCATGATTTGCAACAACCAATCATTCTGCAAGCTTTCTTTCTTGTAGTCTCTGTGCAAAAGAAATCACGTCTGATAAATTTAGTAACGAATTCCTTTAGAAGTGGAGATTTTATTTGGCCTCCTTTCCTCAATAAAATCTAGTTATTAGCCTGCATGAGAGTTTCATATTGTCGCTCCCAAAGAGACTCAGCAATAGAATGAATGGCTTTAATTCCCATGGCTCTCCGTTCAGTGATCCATGAGCTGGTGAACTTGAAAGATCGAAAATTCTTTATACCAATTTCAATCTTTAAGTTTGTGTTTGTAACATCTATGGTGATCATATGTTGGACTTCATGCCAAATTCGCATCTCAGGTTCTGGGGCTATAGAATAGAATTTGAGTACGACTTCTTTATTTCTAGAAACTTGACTGACCTGGGATTTAAAGCAGTCATCAAATTCTGAAATTTCATTTAGATCCTTTCCAACATATAGCAAATCTAGAAATCCATAGTTAGCAAGCTGAAATGCTTTATGAGGCTCAGCACCAAATAGGGCAGTAATCCGTAGGATGAACACTATATTCTTTAGAGTAGAATAGTGTTCTGGAATTCTTCTGGAATTCTCCCATCTATAGGCCCCTTTAGCAACTTTTTTATATTCTCTTTCCCATTTATTAGTAGCGTGAACAAATTCTTCATTGGATCCCCTGCTGTTGAAGCTTCCAGATTTACTGATTTTTATCTCAATAACTTCAACATCACATTGAGATTTAGAAGTTTTTACTTTATTTTTCATAGAGTCAAAAAAGTCTTTATCAGATAATGATTTATTATCTTGACTTCCCGAAGACTCTGCTTTATCTTTTCCTTTATTGCTCTCCTTTTTATCACTCTCATCACTCATTTTTTCTTTTTCTTTATTTCTAGCTTCAAGAAACAAATTTAGACTTTCTTGAAGAAAAAGGGCTCTTCTAAGTCCATCTTGAGAGATATCTGTCACTGTTTTAAAATTCAATTCGATTAAATCTTTCAGAGCTTTATTGCTATCAACAATGTCTTAACAGACCAAGACAATATCGTCAATTTCATTCTTTAGCTCTTCCAGATCCATCTTTCTTTACAAATTTATTCCTGCAGAAAAACAAGAATCTATAAAATGATCTGTATCATCAATACAATTTTTGGAAAATTGTCACCCACCAACGGATTTGAGAAGTCTTTACCACCTACCGTTAGATAGTAGATTAGTTGTATGTATAGTGCATACAATCACTCTATTTGCATTTATAGGAAAATGCACACCCATCTTATCCATTTTAGAGTTGGAGAACTCATTCTATTCTGAAATCTGTGTTTCTAGAAATGAAATCTGCTAGAAAATTTTCTGAACCTTTTATATACTCTAGTTTGAAACTATAAAAAGACAGAAAAACTTGCCATCTATGCAGCTTTCTGTATTGGGGGTGTATTTGGTAATTTGTTGAAAACTAAAGATTGTATCTGGGTATGATCGGTTTGAACTTTGAAAGGTTTTTGATATAGAATGAGAGAGAATTTCTGAATTCCTTTTATGATGGCTAGAAGTTCTTTCTCATGAGTTGTGTAGTTGACCTCAGCTTGACCGAAAGTACCACTCGTATACCTGCATATCTCATTGAGATCGGTTTTAAGTAGAGCTGCCCAATAAAGATCTGAAGCATCCGTTTGTATAATTAATTTATTATTTTCATCAGGAAGTTTTAATTCAGGCAATGTTTTACATTCTTTCTTTAGGTTTTTAACAATCTCTGTATGTTGATTGCTCCATCCTTTAGTATTATTTTTTCGAAGCAATTTTTGAATCTCATGCTTCTTTTTAGAAAGATTTATTATGAATCCCTCAGTATAATTTAAACAACCAAGAAATTTTTCAATTTGATTTCTATTTTCCAATTTATCAGGAAATTCACAAATTTTCTTAGATATATGGGGTTGAAGTTTTATTCCTTCTTTATTTAGTTTTAACCCTAAAAATTCAATTTCTTCTTTACAAATTATAGCTTTCCTTTCAGATAAAATAATTCCATTATCTTTACAAGCTTTAGCAAATTGAAGTAGGTGAGTTTTATGTTCTTCTAAAGTATTAGAAGCAACTAAAACATCATCAACATAAACAACAAGAAAATCTTTATATTTATTAAAGATTTTATCCATTCTTCTTTGATATATAGAAGGTGCATTCTTTAATCCAAATGGCATAACTAACCATTCAAACTGCCCTTGAGGAGAACTAAATGCTGTATATTGTATACTTTCACACTCCATTTTTATTTGCTAAAATCCTGAAGTACAATCAAATTTAGAATAATATTTCTTTCTTTTAACTAAATTTAGTAAAACTTCTTTGTTAGGAAGATAATAACTATCTGACCTAGTGAAATGATTTAGTCTTTTATAATTTATTACCATTCTAGGTTTTCCACGCTTTTTCTCAACTTCATTTTCAACCATAAAAGCTGGGCTACTAAAAGGACTATTACTCCTTCTAATTAAAGGTGGGTTTTTATGTAATAATTCATTTATCTGTTTATCAAATTCCTTTCTATCCTTTTCTGTATATAACATAGGTCTTTCTTTTATAACTATATTTTCAGTTAACTCTATTTTTGCCTTTAAATCTAACTCCTTATAAAAAGCCAGAGGATGATCAATATAATTTTCTTTTATCTGTTTTATTACATCTTCAAGAGTTATCCTTTTTATTGTTATATTATGTATTTTTATCAAAATTTTATCATACGGTCCACCAAGCTTCGCTGGCTGAACTCTGAATGGCTCATTTATTCTTGGTTATTTTAAATAATGATTACATTTAGTTTTTAGGATGACAGAATAAAGATTCTGTGAATAAAACTGAAATTGTTGTGGGAAATCATTTCCTAACAATATATCAGTTTCAAGTGAGTTATATTCATATATAGTATTTATGGTAATAATTTTACTTCCTAATATAACATTTACTTTATCTACCTTTTTATTAATATGTTCGGCTTGACCCATAACACCCTTTATCTTTATATTTTCATTCTCTTGCCATTTAATACAAAGAAAGGATTTAAACAAGGTTATTTCTGAACTATTATCTATTAAGGCATAGGTTGTTATATTAGTATCTTGTACTGTTACCTGTACAAAGACACTTAAAGGAAAATTAATCCCCTTCATATTTTTTACAAAAGATTTTTATATTTTCAATTTGGAGGGTGACCCCATGTTTTTCTATTTTATAGTAATCACACTGGTTTAAGAAACTATTACCCAAAATTATATCGTAACAGTCTTCAGCCATATCACTATCTATATAACAAGGTACAATTATTCTTAAGTCATCAAAAATTATTGAAACTTGTACCTCTTGATCACAAGTTATTAAATGACCTTCAAAATTTTTATATTGAAATATAGTTGAAGCAACTTTTGCAATTAATCCTTTATTTTTATGTTTTGCAAGGTGATTGCCACTGGCTCCTGTATCAATTACTATATTTGGTCCTTCAATATATTCTTGACTATTAAAATATTTACCATTTATAACCATCGTATTGGTTATATTTTGTTTGGTGAATTCTACTTTAGTAAAGAGGTATCTTACTAACATTTCTTCTTGATATTGTATTTTTTTCAAAATCTGTTTGTGGAGTTAAACCACTACTAGATCCATATTCTAGTATAGGTTTTCTATCTATTTTAACTTCATAATTTCTTATGTCTTCTATTTCTTCTATCATTGGTAACTTTATTGTAGTTATATTTCGACATTCATCATCAATTTCTATATAGGGTTTATCTTGATATATTTTACCATAATTACTATTGGAAAAAAGCATATATTGCTCTATAGTAAAGGGTAAATGCTTGACTTTTATCCCTTAATTTTAAATCTTTTAAGAGTTGAAAGTGTGAACTTAAAGTATCATTTATGCTTTGATCATTTATATCTATACTATATTTAGGATAACAATCAAAACGAAATTGTGAATATATTAAATTTCCTTCAATCGATCCTAAATGACTATTTTTAGCATCTTTGAACCTTTGGTCATGAAGTGAAATAACCATAGGACTATCTATTCCATCTCTAAATAAAGCTTTAACTAGGATTTGAATCCTGCCAAGATAAACATATTTTATCTTTTTTCTTACTTCTGTATTTTTTATTTTGTTTAAAGCTTGATTTATTGAGGTTTTAGTAAGCAAATTTAATCTAATTTGCCCTTTAGTATGTTCAACATTTATGGATCTTTCAACTGCATGATAGTCATAAATTTTTATTTTTTCTCTTTTTATTAGATTACCAAAAGTTGTAAAAATACTTTTGGTAGGATTAGCTGCATCAAGTCTTAAACTTTTAATCTTTGCTAAAATTTCTTGATCAAAGGTTGTCCGTTGAGCGTAACCTTCTGATCCTTCATAAACTTCTACTTCTTTATATGAATCTTCAGTTTCTATTATTTCTTTATTCATTTTCAGAATTACTGGAGTATTCTTCCTTTTCAATATATATTTCTTTATCTATATAATTCTCTATATCTGAAACTTCATATAGTTCATCTTGTAATTCTATGAATTTGGCTTCAATACTCCGAATCGTTTTAGGTTTTTTACACTCTGGTGATTTATGTCCAATTTCTCCACAATTCCAACATTGGCATTGTGAAAGGTTTTTATTTCTTTTATAGTTAGGTTTTCTTTTAAAATATCTTCTTTTTGGCTTTATATTTTTCTTTTGAAAATTATTGTATTTTTTATACTTCTTTTTATGAAACCTTCTTTTCTTTTTATTAATTCTTTCTTTATTACACCCCCATTGATTGGGTACCTCAAATTCATTACAGTATAAGGGTGAAAATTTTTTAGTTCTTCTATATAAATCTTGAAATTTACATAATTTACTTAGCTCTGAAAAGAGGAAGCTAATTCTTCTTCCTAAAGTTGAGATTGAGTCTTTATTTTCTTCCTTCCATTTATTCATTATATATTTATTCCAAGGATGTGGAAGTTTTAAAAAGTACGTATTGAGATATATACTCTGATCTTCATGACTATAGTATTGTGTATAATAATATTCTTTAAATTTACATATATATTGTTTTAGATTCTTCATGCTACAAATTCTAAGATTTATTAAATTAGTTTTTGCTTCTTTTTTTTCTTTAGAACTTTCTTTATCAGGTTGTTCTTGCCAATTTTCTCTAGAAATTCACTAGAAAGATAGGCAACTAAAACTTTAATTTCTTTTTCTATATTTTCTATTAATTTAGTTTGTACATTTCTTTTTATTAATGTTTTAGTATTTTCAGTTAATCCTTGCCACCAGTTAAAACCAACACCATCAAATGTAGCAATTAAATAATCTATTTGTCTATTTGATGTCCATGTATCATTAGCGTTATATAGAAAGAAAACTTTCATAGTATTTGCCCATGAAATGATAGCTTTTTTAGTATCTTCTTTGCAACCTATATTTAATTTAGACCTTCCATGATTTATAGGTTCACTATAATTATTATCTGGAGTGAATTTATCTAGTTGTTTATGATATCTATCTTTCTTTATATGATCATAATATTGCCTTCTATATTTAGGGATAGGCATCATTTCTGATTCTTCTATTTTCATATCTTCTAGTTTTATTGTACCACTTGGGCCTCCAGTTGTATTATTTGTGTTAACTAATACTTCATATTCTTCTATTTTAGAAAGATCTATATTTTCAAATTGATCAATTAATTCATTAGTTTCATTTATCTTTATCTGTCTCAGATTCAGAATTTTGTTCTTTAGGTGGATTAGATGAGGTAGCTACATCTTTACCCTTTTCTTCCTTTTTAAGGGCTTTTTCATCAGCTAATATTTTAGGTAATTCAACATTAATCATATATGCATCAAAGGATTTTGGATGCACTATTTCTTTAACAGTTTTTGTTGGCTTTATTATAATTTCTCTTTCTTTTATTTTCTTATCGAATTTATTTTTCTTAAGACATGTATTCTTTATTAAATCTTCAATGTTTGAATTACAAATCTTTAAGATTTGAACCTCTATTTTTAATTCTTTAAGTTCTTGGCTTAAAGCATATAGTTATTCAAGTATTTTATTCATTCCTGTATTTAACTCTTCAATATTTTTATTTATTTTATCCATTTGTATTTTTTATATCTATTCCAATGTATTTGAGCATTTTGTTGAGTAGCTTTTATCTTTTGTTTGCGACTTTGTATTTTTGCTTTATTCTCTTTTGTTTTAATGTGTTCATATTCTCGATTATATTCTTCAAGAATTATATTTAAACTTAAAATTAGATTTATACTTTGTATCCATCGTTTAAGATGTTTATTTGTTTTCATGCTTGACTTAAAACATCAAGACCTTCATTTATTTATTGTATTTTGGTCCTCAAATAACAAATTCTAAAAGCATCTCCTCTATGATAAGCTGGATTTCTTAATAATAAAATATCCAACTTTTTTTGATATTTATACAATTCCACTCGAAGCCTATGCTGGGAATAACTAGGCATTGCTAAGCAGAATCATGACTGCTCTACGTGTTTTATAAGCCTTTAACTTTCTATAGTACAGTTCTCTTATTCTAGCATATTTATATTCCTTGGCGGCATTTGCTAGAGACATCAAAATTTTAGTGTGTTGAAACAATTTATTCTTCATGGTGAAGGTAACTGCCAATCAGTTTCATCACATGAGAAATCGCAAGACAAGAAATCAAAATTTAGATCATCACTAAATTCTTTATCATTTACCTCCTGTAAATAAGTAAATAACTCTTTAATTATTAAAAGATTTATGATTGATAATTTTAACAATTCTAAATATTTCATAATTTATAATTTTTTAATTTTTTATTGATCTCACTACAAAAAAATTAATTTATTGTGATGAAAATATTTATCACAAAAAATCCAAATTTCATCACAAAAACATTTTTGTGACGAAAAAAACTCGTCACAGTTTCCTCACAAAATGGCCCTCGTATAAGGTTATTGTGACGAATTTTTTGTTTCGTCACAAAAAATATATGTGACGAATTGCTTTTTTCTCACAAAAAAATGTATTTTAGCAAAAGTATTATATTTTTTGCTCCAGACGGGATTCGAACCCCCAACCTCCACTCACCGCGTGCAACAGTGCAACACAGGACTGCTCTCCAACTGCTCCAAGGGGAGTCGAACCCCTGACCTTGGATGTAGTCGAATGAAGTGCAACCATTATGCCAATTGCACTTTTCTTGATGGTCTGGTAATTTTATTGTTCTTATTTTATTTGTTACCTTAATTTATTAATTTTAATTTTATTTATTAATTAATTATGTATTGATTAAATAAATTCAAACAATTATAAATTATGTTTGTTAAAACACGCACTATAACCATATAGTACCCCTTCCTATGAATAATTAAAAAATCCTTTTTTTTTCATACAAATTTTGAACTCAACGAATAGTACATATATACATTTAATATAACATGTATAATACTTTATGAAGTAATACTTCATTTTATGAAAATTTATTATATTCATTTTTAAATTTATAATATATAAAAAATATTTATTGGTGTAATATATCAAAATTTATTATAATTATTAATTGAATATTATATAAAAGACAATTTTGTAATACTTCATAAAAATATTAATTATTATATAAATAATTATATATAATTTATATGATGATTATAAATTAAATAATTTAATTATTAGTTTTTAAATAATCTTTTTTATATAAATTACATAAAACATAATTTATGTGAACATAATATTAAATAAGCCGTATTTTTACTCTAGAATATTTTAATAAATCGTATAATAGCTGTTTGCATATTATTGAGCCAATTTCTTACCTTAACTTTTGAAAAATATTTATAATAGGTATACGTACATGTTGAACGTCAAATATTAGTTGACCGGTATTTAACTAACTAAGATTATAGGTGATAGATGATCATTATAATGAGCGCTATATATATACATATATATATATATATATATAAAATTATGAGAACAAATTTTATTAACTTTTTTATTTTTTAAATTTATTTATTTTACTAATTTTTGATTTTTTTAATCACTATAAAAATACCTAAAAATGTCAAAATTACAAACAAAATTATATTTGGGGTTTCTTTTGATTCATCTAAATTTTTTGGGATATCATGCAAAATATTCATTTGATATTTTTTTTAAATAGTCTTTTATAATATTTCTTCATTTAATTGCTTTAGGAAATTAGGAAAAATATTAATTAGATATTTTTTGAGGATTTTTTTTATAACCTCATGTTGTTAACTTGTTGTGAGGAAAAAAATTCTCTTTCGTGATGAAATTCTATTTCCTCACATTAGTCATAGTTATTGTGACGAACTTCAATTTGTTTTAAAAAACACAATTTAATGTGACAAAATTATGATTCGTCATATTATGGTATATTTATGTGACAAAATCAAATCTCCTAACAATTTTTTTGTCACAAAAAATACATTTTTTTGTAGTGTCTTTATGGCTCTAACACCATTTATACCGGGGTTTTACTTGATTTACTTTATGAATTAAAAAATTATTGAATATTTTATGAATTAAAAAATTATTGAATATTAATAAGATTTTAAAATTTACTATTAGGAAATCAATGAAAGATTTAAGCTTTTAAACAAGGATTTTTAGATAGATTTTACAGGTAGAAAGGGCTAAATTGATCAAAAATACTTTAGGGGGGGTTTTAGTGAAATAAAAGTTAATTTGGACCTTTTTGCAATAACGCAGAAAATTATGAACAGTAAGAACGGGATTCCCAATCCCAATCAAGGGTATTTTCAAAAACTTTCTTGAAAGTGGGGTATTTTCAAAATTTGGGATCAAATTTGGTGTAAACTAAAAATGTTTTCCTATTTGCAACCGTTAAATTTTGGCATTCCTCTATTTAAAACCTTGACCCTGCTATAATTTTTTTGCATCCGAGACTTGAAGTTTAAGTGTCAGGAACTCCAACATTGGGCGAATTGATATAATCGAAGAAAGTGAGGAAGCTATAAATTCAATTTTATCAAATCGAAGATGAAAGAGGAGGGAGATGAGTCAAAGAGTTGTGATTATCTATAGATGTGCGAAAATCTGCAATTTAAAGTGCTCTTGGAGAGATGATAACCTATGGAGGAGGTTTTACTGTTCGTTATTTTCTGTTTGTTGCTCTCTTTGCAATTTAAGGGCAAACGGTGCATGTGGTTGTGATAGTGTTTGTATATAAAGGGTGTTTGGCTAAACTTATTTGGTACATTTTATAAACTCCTACACCTTATAAGATGTTTTAAGAGCGTATAAGATGTTGGTTTTTATTACAAATATAAGTTCTTAAAGTGTTTGAATAATAAGATGGTGTGTTTTACTCGAGGAATGAATATGTGTAATTTAAAGGATTTTTTTACATTTTTAAAATAAATGTATTAAGAAGAAAAACCAAATTAAGTTTTGACATTAATATCGATTTTAAGACAATAAATTAAAATTGTAGAATATAATAAAGGGTACTTTTGTCAATATAATGGGTTAACGTTTGGCTAATTAATTATTTCAAGAGTAAATGAAATTTTCTAAAATACAGAATGTAATGTATTGTCTTATGATATTTCAGATTGTAAACTGCCAGCTGAATTATGATTTTCTTGAAGAGCAAAACTAGCATTTTGAGTAATTACACGAGGGCCGTGACTAAATTTTAAAGGAAGAACAGCGCAACTTATCCTAAAGACATCTATAAATTATTTGAATTGGGAAAATTATGGTTAAAGGATTAGAAAGTTTCAAAATTATCAAAGATACATAATTTTTAACTGACTGGAGAAAAGGTATTGCTAAATTTTATAAATTATTAAAACGTAAATGTTAATATAAATGACACTAATACTACTTTCCACAATTTCGATTTCCCAAAAATACTAATTCTTCAATCAATATATTCCTTTTCTTTTAACAATAAAGTTTCATTTTCTTTTAGTGGCGAGCCTCTCCAATAATGCACGAAATTAAGGCTGCAAATTCAACTCTCATTCATTATTCATATGAAAATATTATTGCCTGCTTCTTTAATGATTTATTGGTTAATTATAAATTACTAGCTGTTCTCAAGTTTTGATGATTATCGATTATTCGTAATGTAATAAATTATATAAATTTACTAAACAATTCTAAAATATTTTCCTTGCTGTAAAAATAATTTAGTCCGAAGTGTTGTGTTTGGTTCGGGAATATATATAAGAAAATATACACATTTATTTACTAATATAGTCCGTTTGTTTCTGAAAATATGAAAAGCATCACATTATCAAAAAGAAAATGGCAAATTGTGTTTACAACCCTTGAGTAGGTATAATTACAAATTAATTTTTCTTATTTTAAAAATTACAAATATCATCTCAAAGTTTAGGACCTAATATATATACAGAAAAGATATATATAACGCTCCTACAGCCAAAATAGTGTCAATCCGATTATCAAGAGATATGTCTCGTCAAGTCTGATGAAATTTCTCAATCAATTTTATAATTCCACCAACCTTCGTGAAGTAATTTCATTTTATACCCAAAACAGCCACCATTGGGTATCATTATTTAGAATGAGATACAACCACTAACTTTTTTTTTTTTTTTTAAAGTTGATTTCATATATAACTTTTACATCTTGGATTTGTTAAGATCGTGCAAATCCTATCTCAAAACTCAACCGAAAATAACAAAAATGCAACTGATAATTATGTTCCACCTTAATAAGAGGTGAATTTTGTCAAACTTAAATTGTTAGCAATGGGTTCGAATCCAAGCAAATTAGTAAATGAACTTTGAGATTCACCCGTAGGACAATAATGCTCTGTAGTAAGATTTACACCACATATAATAATTGATTGATACCGAAAAACAATTAGATCTTCCAGCCTCAATCACAGATTCAAGAAAACACATTATAATGTCAAAATTCAAAAAAACAAATCATCAGCAGCAAAAACAAGTTACAAAAATGAAATAGGGAGAATATTGAAAATAAATGAGATGAGAAAAATTATTAAAAAAATTATTCTTTAAAAGAAATAATTTTGGAAATAATTTTGATCCGATTTCTTTTTAAAATTACTTAAATTAACAAGATTGATTGTTTGTACAAATTAATTTTCATCCTGTTTCTTTTTAAAATTAATTATTTTTTTAATGATATTACTTTTTAAAATTAATAAAATTAGCAAGAATAAATTAATTTTTTAACAAATTAATTCCACTGCATTTATTTTTAAAATTAATCAAATTAGTAAGATTTTAGATAATAAGTTAAAACATATAACATGCCACATTTGTACTCAAAACGCTCAGTTGTCCAAGTGGTTAAGTTGCATTTAGTATGCGCGTGTTTGAATTCTCTAGCAAACATATTTTTACATGTTCGCAGCTACATTGAGTGAAAAGACATTTTTGCCCTCGATGTACTCACATGCTAGTCATGTGATGGAATACAAAATATTCCACTGGAATATGATCATAAATGAAACTTCGAGAAAAAACGTAAAATTTAGATAATGATCGTTAAAGATTAAAAAAAAATTATATGACAAAATGTCAAAACTCACAAACTTTGGATGATAAATAATTTTTTTCCCCATAATTTTTCTGTAGCACTAATTTACTTGTACAAGTCCATCCATCACAATTAATAACAATACAATTCATTATTTCACTAATCTATAAAAGATTCAAAAATCACTTAAGCTATTCATCCAACTAGGGGAAGAAAGTGTCAAAAGTTCTCATTACAATTTATTTATGTCCCAATTCAAAAATTAGATGTTCAAAATCATTGCGATAAATTTAGATCCACAAGTGTACGGGTCAAAAAAGTAATACAAAGATTAGAGTCGAGATGTCATTCACAAAGTTACCAGATACTCAATTTGTATTTCTTTATTGTTTGGATGTAGAAATTCGGAAGAGAATTGTAGAACAAAGTTGAGAATATGAATAAGCAACTTATTAGAAGAAAAATCAATTGGAAAAAGTTAGCACCTAGATTTTATCAATTGAATTCCTACTATTAAACTTCAAACCATCCTTTATTTTAACTTCTATTATCCCACAATCTGATTTTCAATTGTATTTGTTATCTTCTTTCGAAATATAATAAGTGTTAGTGAGTTTAATTTATGCGTCTGTTTTCGTGGCCACACGCAAATTCACAACCCCTAGAACACAAAAATTGAAATATTAAATTGTAGCTGCTTAGCATACAAAATAATTAAAACATCGTAGAAGAGCAAATTTATTTCTAAGTCACGCTTTCCTTATGTCTAAATTCCATTTGATTGATTTCACATACAATTTCTCAAGTAACATTAAAATCCCAGACTTGCCGAAAATTGGCTAAATACTCAACAAAAGCAAGAACTTGAAACTTAGATGGGATAGTTAAAAATCAATAAAAAAGCATGTTTCAATAATTTACAAAAAATTCATCTTATGAATCCACCATAAGCCCTAAAAACTAGATTGGCTAAACATGATGAAATTAAAAGTAACTAGAAAAAAGAAAAAAAAAATGAATAAAAATAAAGACAAACTAGATTGGTCGATCATCAAGAAATTCTTTGAATTTTTGAGTTTTGTCTCTCACGAATTCTCTTTCTAAAATCTCCTTTGAGTCGTCCGAAACACCCCCAAATACTGTGTAGAAAGGCGCTTAAGTGTGTGATGCCAAAGAGGGCAAAAACTACAAAAATCTTGGGGGCGTTTGGATTGTTTTTTTTTTTAGATTGAATTGCAAAACAATTTTATAGAACAATTCTGTATAATGTATTTTCAAGTTTTTGAAAATTTAGAAAGCTGTTTGGTGGTTGTTTTGAAAAATAATCATGAAATTAATTCTTGCAGAATGTGTTTGGATGGAATTATTTTGAAATGTAAATAACACACAAAAAAAAGTATGGAATGCAAATTTTTATATTTAGAATTTATAACGGAATTGAGATAATTATATATTTATTATATATTTCAAATTTAGTTTGATAATTTATAATATTTTTAGCTAAAAAAATTATATAAATTGGAAAAATTGAGAGTTGTTATATATTATTCTTTTTTATTTTAAATTTGTAAATGAATCAACAAAATAAGTTTTTTATTTACAAATTTTAATCAGAAATAAATTTTATGACTAAGAATTACTAACTATACATTAGCTATATAATATTAAATTTGCTTAATTAATATTATCTGCTACTAAAATTATATTTTTGTAAACCTTTAAATATTAATTACTAATAAAAAATTATAGTATAAGATTTTAATTTTAAAATTTAAACGCGATAATATTTTTTATTTATATATTATTTTATTATATTGATGTTTCATTTATTTTCCTATATTTTTTCTATGGTAAGTTTAAGTGTACAATGAATTATACTCTTTCTTCTCATTTGAGTTCAGGAAATACAAAACTGTTTCCGAAAACACCTTTGTACTTATATTGGAAAATTGAGTGATTTTCAATAACGTTTTTGTTAATTATCTCACATCGAATAAATACCAAGATGTAGTTTATTTAATAAAGGCTTGACAATCCTCACTTCTTCAGCTAACTTTTGGGATTAAGTTAAGCCCAAGCCCCTAATATTTCACAGTTTTACTTTTCTGCTTTTTGTTTCTAAAAACAAAAAATAACTTGAAAACTAGTGGGCCAAATAGTCCCTTGTTTTCTTATTTGTATCTAATGGCACATAAATGGCCATGTAAAGAAAAATGGTCAGGCCATTTTTCACTCCTTCTTACGGAAACCTTCCAGTACAAGGAAGAAAAAACGATTGTAGAAAAAAAAAACAAATTTTCTGCTTGAAAAAAAACAATGGGTAAAAACCAGGTAAGCGGCACAAAACTCCCTGCATTTTGCAGAGGTACGAAAACATATAGTCTCTAATCTCCTCCTCAAATTTTCTTTGTTTGTACTCAAAATTTTTCACTTATCTTACTCAGATTCCCAATTTTGCCTTGTTTGTGTCTTCTCTTTTTCTAAGCTCAAAGTTTTCGGCTCCCTTTGTTACGCTATCACCTTGACTGCTTACCGAACTAAGTTTGATCCTCACGCTCACAAGTCCATTTTCTTGGGATATAAACTGGGTACAAAGGGCTATGTTTTGCTTGATCTTCTCACAAAATTAACTTATCATCTCATGAAATGTTCAATTCTTTGAACATAGTTTCCCTTATTCTCACTCTTCTACTCCTGAACCTCTCACTATTTCTTTTCCTACATTCTCACCTGATATTATGTACACTGAACCCACTAATGTAACTACACTACCCCCACCTACAAGCCATACTAATACTCGTGCAGCATCTCAACATCCCTTACCTCTTAGATGCTCTTTTCGTCCATGCAAACCACCTTCTTATCTACTAGATTACCATTGCAGCCTTCAAACCGTAGCTGCTACTGATCATTCGTCCGAAGGTACTCTCTACAATCTTTCCTCTATTTTATCCTATGAACATCTCTCTTCTTCTCATAAACTATTTACCCTTGATGTCACTACCCTTGTTGAACCACACACCTACTAGCAAGCTATCAAAAACATGTTTGGAAAGATGCCATGCAATTTGAAATTAAAGCCTTGGAGGCTAATAAAACATGGATTATCACTAATTTGCCTCGTGACAAAAACCCCGTTGGATGTAAATGGTTTTGTTGGATAAAATATAAAGCTAATGGCTTGGTTGAACGCTACAAAGCCTGCTTGGTAGCCAAGGGCTATACACAATGAGAGGGTGTGGATTACATTGATACATTTTCACCTATTGCAAAGATGACAACAATTCGTTTATTACTTGCCATTGCTGCTTCTAGGCGTTGGTATCTTCAACAACTCGATGTTAACAATGCCTTTTTGAGTGGGGAGTTAGATGAGGAGGTTTATATGTCCCTTTCTCCTGGCTTCTCTAGTTCCAATCCGAACCAAGTTTGTAAATAGCAAAAGTCCATCTACGATTTGAAACAAGCAAGCCGTTAATGGTTTTCGAAGCTCTCTTCTGCTCTAATCTCCAATGGATAGAGTCAATCAAGCGTAGATTACTCTCTTTTTGTTAAACAGACTTCCACTTCCATTACCATTCTTCTTATTTATATGGATGACGTCGTTATCCTTGCTGGGGATAATACTGTTGAATTCAATCTGTTAAGGCTTTCCTCAATGATCAATTCAAGATTAAGGATTTGGACAATCTGAAGTACTTCCTTGGCTTAGAAATTGCCCGTTCCTCTCAAGCATTTTTTTGTTTCAATGAAAGTATGCCTTAGACATTCTTTCAGACACTAGATTTCTTGCCTCTAGACCAGCCTCCATGCCATTGGATTCTTCTCTTGAACTTTGCAAATCTAGTGGTGATCCTTTCACAGATATTTCTAGTTACCCTCATCTACTAAAGACTCTTATTTCCAATTTCTTCATCTACTAAGCTCAAAGCTTTTAGTGATTCGGATTGGGCTGGTTGTATTGATTCTTGTCACTCAGTAGTTGGATATTGTGTTTTTTTTTGGAGATTCCCTTGTCAGTTGGAAGTTTAAGAAGCCGAATATAGTTTCTCGCTCTTCTTTTGAGGCTGAGTACCGAGCTTTCGCCGCCCTAACCTGTGAAATTCAATAGCTTTTTTATATGTTGCACAATTTGCAAGTCCCAAAGCTAGCCAGAGCCTGCTCTTGTCTTCTGTGATAATCAATTTGCCCTCCACATGGCAACAAACGCCACCTTTCAATAAAAGAACGAAACACATCGAATTGGACTGTTATATCATTCGTGAAAAGCTTTACTCTGGTCTTATTCGTCTCCTTCCAATTCGCTCTTTGCACCAGCTTGCTGATATCTTCCCCAAACCTTTTCCAAGTACCTTGTTTAAGGATCTTACGCTCAAGCTAGGACTACACAACATCTACTCTCCAGCTTCTGGGGGGGGGGGTATTACCCACTTAATTTTTCTTTGTTTTGTAATTAAAAAAGTTTATTTTTTATTTGTCTGCCTTTGTATATTTTGCCAGCTTAGTAGATAGGTTTTGTTAGAATTAGATTCCTTATCGGACAAAGTTTGTTATACAGCTAGGCTAGTCACTTGTATATATAACAAAAATACACTCAGATGAATAGATTTGAATTTTCATTCTCTCCATTAGATTGATTTCATCAGTTTGTTTTCGTTGTTTATTGGTACGGGGTTTTAAAGTCTTGTCCAACTAAGTTCCCCAATAAATTACTCAAAATTGAGGTTTTACAAGTGTACTATGTATGCTTGGAATAGGATACTTGAGTTGACCACGAGGAAGTGCATGCTTATCGACTATAAAGCATGTAAAAGGAATGAGGATTTTTCAGTTCATGTGGTGTACTAAGTTGAGATGTTACTTTGGATAACTCTGTGATAAGAGGAATGAGTTGCAAATAGTTAGCATGGACTAGGGCATCGAAAAGTAGGTAGAGTTGAAAAACATTCCATACGGAGATTTTAGCTGTTGATGCACAAACTGTGGTTGATACATTTCACTACTAGAAAAAGATTAAATAGCCATAGATTTTAGCTATGGAAAAAATCCATGGCTAATCCGTGTCTAATAGCCACGGATTTGGAAAAAAAAAATTTTAAAAATAGCCACAGATTGCCCATGGCTAATTTTTGTGGCTAAAATTGGCGCGATTTTTGCGGCCAATTATTAGCCACGACCTAGCCACGGATTAGCCACGGTCTGACTGTGGCTAATCTGTGGCCCTTGGCCACGGCCTGGCCGTGGCTAATTTATCCATGGCTAGGCCATGGCTAAATTCGTGGCTATTAGCCACGGCCAAACCGTGGCTAAAAATCCAAGGCCAATTTTTTTTTTGGCCACAGGTATGTTTTGAACTCTTAACCTTTTAGTTGAAGTTAGAGCATTAAACCACTACACTACTTTAACTTTTTATTTAATAGTTAATTGTTGCTATACTTAAGTAATAGATGTATACTATATATATTGATATATATATATATATATATAAAATGATTCGATATATTACATATATATGAGATTAGATATACTTATACATAATTATATGTGTTTATATTAGATATATATGTACATATATAACATATGATTAGATATATAGATATACATATATATATATATATAGATATATATTAGATCGATATGTACGTACACTACATTTATAACATATATTAGATATGTTATATATAGATATATAGTTATATCACATAGACTACATATAGAGGATTAGAATATACATATAATATATTAATATATATGAGATACACAATATTGACATATACATATATTGATACATGTATATATAATATATATATATATATGTGTGTAGCGCCCCGGCCCGGAGCAGGCTTTCTCCCCGAGCCGGATCGCTATTCGAGCAGGCAGACCTGGATCTAAAATCAACAATTAATGTTTCAAAATACCCATGTAAACCTAAATTCTACATTTGTTTTAATGATACAGCTGAGTACGTTTCCACGTACATGCTCAAGATAAGGCCACGGGCCATATAATACATAGTCAACTGTTCGAAATACAACCATTAGCTCCCGTACGACCCGAATACATATGCTAATCATTTGGTATGAATAAAGTACGAATGGGAGTTGTTTAGTACACATCTTTGCGCAGCGATAACCTTCAATCTCCGCACACTTCTCTCTCAATAACTCTGAGAACAATAATCATCAAATAAACGATAATGAGTCCAAGTGACTCAGTGAGGGTATACGATATATGCAAGATAATGAAGAGCTATAGCAAATAAGACCACAACATACAAGGATACAACAAATCAAAGGCTCGAATGTCAAATACTTCAAGGAATGATTGGAACATATAACAATACAGCAATCAAATGATAGCAATTCAAGAACGGTCTTGATAACGGCAAAAGTTCAGTCAATCAATACAAGAAGAGACAAAGAACAGGATTCGATTAATTGGTGTACAGTAACGGGCGATAACTAAGCTC
Organism: Petrea volubilis; assembly: GCA_026212405.1. Taxonomy (NCBI): domain Eukaryota; kingdom Viridiplantae; phylum Streptophyta; class Magnoliopsida; order Lamiales; family Verbenaceae; genus Petrea; species Petrea volubilis. The sequence continues at coordinate 18,045,691 of CM047871.1, read as the reverse complement.
AAGGGTACAACGCGTCAAGTGAATACAAGGACCATGATAACACTTGGTTATCGAAATAATTCAAGGAGTGAGTACAATAAATAGTCAAAGGTCAGAACAAGTAATAGCAATTCAGAAACAATCTCAAACAATCGATAAAGGTGAGTCTCACCACCTTATCACTCCAAAAGCAAGAAACAATTAAGACCCTTCCTTATCCCTCCCAATATTCTGGGTGGCCACTCCAGACAATACAATTAAACGTGGATAGCTTCGTAAGTCCGCTACTATTACTCAATGTCCTTTAATACACCCCCACTTATTAGATCAAGATACTCAAATTAATCAAAATGATTGTAGTCCATTTTCCAAACTTTGTATACTTATACATATACATTCAAAAGAACATAGGTCTCGTAATCCATAATTCTAATGTACCTCAAACTCGTATCAAGTTGATCAAACATTTACAAATGCATTAGGCCCAATCAAGTCCCTATCATGTATCATTGCTTTAATATATATCTCTAATACTACTTTCAAAGTCATCATGCACAATGTATACAACCTACTCAATGCATGCGTCGCTTATTAGATTATTAAGCTCAAATCTTCCACATTATTGCTCGCTACACTAAACTTTCACCTCACACATACTTTCATATGCATTTTTGGCCAATTCAAGTCTTACTAAATATCAAATAGGGCTAATATCAACATATTCGAGACCTACTCGTTAAGGGGAACAACCTGCCCAAGAACCACCAAGAGCCGCCGCCGGAGCCACCACCGCCCGTTGCTGAATCACCGACCTGTTTCACCCCAAAATTCATCTCGATGCGATCTATCAAAGCCCACATTCAATTTTAGGGAATCTCAAGCTATTAAAGTTTAATTGAGGAAATTCGTCAATAGAAACCCTACTTACCCCCTCTTTAATTCGATCCCCTCCGTCGATTCTAGCTCAATATTTACCTCACCAATAGCTTTCCCAGGTCGAGAAGTCGAAGAACCACCTCAAGTTCGCCGGAAAACCTTGTCAGAAACGGAGCTCCGCCACCGTCGCGTCACTGCTGCCGTTGCTGCTCCTCCACCGTTCGGCGAAACCCAAAAATACCACCACCTACGCGTTCCTCTCGTCACGGTGATCGATTTTCATATATAATTTGCGTGATTTGGTGAATAAACGAGCAAGATACGGGCTTGGGAAGTTTAGGAAAATATCAATGTATATAAGTGTATGTCTATGTGTGTATATGTGTGTATGTACGTGTTCAGCTCAAGAACAAGAAGAGGAAGACCAAATTTTCGAAATTTGCAACATGGTCCTCAACTTATAACCGCCTTACACTTTGGTCCTCAAAGTTTGCAGATATTTTCAATTTAGTCCAAAAGTATAAATATCAAGTCCTACAAGTTCTAATTCTTCCAATTAGGCCCCCAAACTTTCAATATATAACAAAAATACACCTTACCAATATTTCTCCAATTATAATACAAATGTGGGGTGTTACACTCTCCCCCCCTTAGGAGAATTTGGTCCCCAGATTCCATTCAGAGTTCTTGAGACATTGCCTCTTCACAAAACGTTCTCACTTCCTGTTACTTCGCCTACGGTACTGTGTGGCTCACATCCAAAACGATCAGGTGCAGTTATATCCACTTGAGAGCTATCAATACCTTGCCAATCCCAATCACATACTTAGAATGATATTACGTGATAGTGGTTCCACCACTTGTTTGATGTATTTGAATAGTCCAACAGTTATTAAATTCAAAATTGATTCTCCGACTTGCCTTCATCAACATAACGAACTCTCTTTGGCTCCACATAGCTTTACACTCGTTAAATCATTTTATCTTCTCTTAGTAACATCATCTTCTTTCGATGTCAGGTTTTCTGTTCTCCGATAACATTCGGAGTCAAACTGAAGGACCTTTCTGTAACTTATCGTATTTTACTTCAACAGTAATCTCATGGAGCTCATTAACTCCTAGGGAAATGGAAGATTTAGATAGAGAAATCTCTATAGTACTCGTATCCTCGCAATCGGGTTCCCAATTAGTTGTACAATCACAATATTGTGGTGTTCTGGTACGGTCTGCAAGAAGTCATCCCGTTGATCGAGGAACAACCTAGAAGGGGTAAAAGTTAAAATTTCTGTAATATCATTTCTTGCTATAAAGGTTCCATACCCCTAGGTATCAATTATAACGAACTTTACTCTTTCACTCAATCCTTTCAGAGACTCAAACAATCAAGTCAGGTAAATATACTCTCTCAAGGTCTAAACAAAAGACCAGCGAGCGTTTCAGCATATGCTTCGATACATTAGTACAATTACAGGCAACAACTTTAGACGTTCTATGAAAATCTTACAGGTTATTTACACATGTAATGTATTTCACTTGAAAGCACCAACATGCCACGGATTCTATCCATATTCAGAGCACTTGAGACAATATGTTACCGACTCATTCGGTATTTCACAAAGGCTCCAACATTTCTATGATCTTATCCTTTACACTTAAACGTCCCTTTACATAGTGCAATCACTTTGCATTGTGAGTACTCACTATTCTTGTCTAGTGACTGACTTTGTCAGGTCAAGATTACCACAAGAAAAAAAAACTATCACTACCTTAATTCATTCAGGGAAAGGCGGACACTTTCTCAGATGAAAAGAATTAGCCGATCTGTACCGAGCTTATTAAGCTATTCTCGTGATGTTGGCAGTTTCAATAATCTTTCAGTTAAACTTTTTATCCACCTACAGAGCTCTCAGTTCGAATTCTTCTAGCAAGACCTCATAACCCCTCAGGTGTAACTAGAAACTTAAACCTTAGAAGAGCTCGTCAAGGCTTGGGTCACAATCTTGCAATATATTTCCTCGTCATTCGGTTCTCATTCATCTGAAAGTGGCCTGTGCTCTGGACCAAACAACTACACTGCACGTCTAAAAGGAAAAGCCAGTAACATTCTCTGAATCAACTCAAAACTTTCCGATACCAAAAATCCAATGCCTCATAACCCATCCATTGTGGGTAGAAAATTTTATCTTATAAGAGCTCGTCAAGCCCTGGGTCACAGTCTTAACTCGGTTCCTTCAAATCTTATCATGACGTATACTTTCAGGTATTAGTAAACAGAGAGACAGGTAAACACTTCAGTATACATTTAGCACAACAGTACAATCATGGGTAATGGCTATGCATTACATCAGTATCAGTCGGCCACCCTAATCCCAACCTGTCACAACGTTCATGTCAAATATATATCCCAAAAGAGTTCAATCTTAATCACTTAACTGGGATCAAACCTATTCTCCACTATTCCCATGTTCCACAGCCAAGGATCCTTTCCTGGTACGCTTGGGCATCACAACCCAAGCTCTGATACCACTTGTAGCGCCCCGGTCCGGAGCAGCCTTTCTCTCCGAGCTGGTCGCTAAGCGAGCAGGCAGACCTGGATCTAAAATCAACAATTAATGTTTCAAAATACCCATGTAAACCTAAATTCCACATTTGTTTTAATGATACAACTGAGTACGTTTCCACGTACATGCTCAAGATAAGGCCACGGGCCATATAATACATAGTCAACTGTTCGAAATACAACCATTAGCTCCCGTACGACCCGAATGCATATGCTAATCATTTGGTATGAATAAAGTACGAATGGGAGCTGTTTAGTACACATCTTTGCGCAGCGATAACCTTCAATCTCCGCACACTTCTCTCTCAATAACTCTGAGAACAATAATCATCAAATAAACGATAATGAGTCCAAGCGACTCAGTGAGGGTATACAATATATGCAAGATAATGAAGAGCTATAGCAAACAAGACCACAACGTACAAGGATACAACAAATCAAAGGCTCGAATGTCAAATACTTCAAGGAATGATTGGAACATATAACAATACAGCAATCAAATGATAGCAATTCAAGAACGGTCTTGATAACGGCAAAAGTTCAGTCAATCAATACAAGCAGAGACAAAGGACAGGATTCGATTAATTGGTGTACAGTAATGGGCGATAGCTGAGCTCAAGGGTACAACGCGTCAAGTGAATACAAGGACCATGTTAACACTTGGTTATCGAAATAATTCAAGGAGTGAGTACAATAAATAGTCAAAGGTCAGAACAAGCAATAGCAATTCAGAAACAATCTCAAACAATCGATAAAGGTGAGTCTCACCACCTTATCACTCCACAAGCAAGAAACAATTAAGACCCTTCCTTATCCCTCCCAATATTCTGGGTGGCCACTCCAGACAATACAGGCAGTAAACAGTTGATCGGGGGACTTCCCCACCCGATCGTTCCATGAGAGCTTCCCATGAAACAAACGCGAACTAGGGGCACTCCCATAGTCGCCATAACAGTACGATCCCCAATCCAATAAACAGGCAGAAAGATTCCAAAACAGTGCAGTGCAATACAATAACCAATAATCACAATATAGGGGAAACAACAAGTCCCCTTCAATACAGTACCATAGCACCGATAACAAACAACAATCACAAGCAATCGGTATCAGGAAACAGTTGAAGTCTATCACGGCTCAAATAGGCAGCAAGCCCAGACAGTACAGGATACAAAGGAATTTCGAAACAATAGAATAAGGGCTAATCAGAAGTCCAGGATAGCATATAACAGGCGGCAAGCCCCAACCAGTACACCAGACAAGGTAAGAATCATGAGAATAAAAGCTAGACAATAACAAGAGAGCCGAAAACAACCCAATACAAGAGTGTCGGTTCAAGAGATCGATCAGGAGTTCAATACAATTATAACAGGCAGGAAGCCTAAACCATTCGAAATAGTAAGGCATATTTGGGTTCATAGTCAAGTAAGTGCAATAGAAATACGATGGCTCACTTTCCAACAAGAAAAGGAAGAACCCTCACCTTTTAAATGTGGATAGCTTCGTAAGTCCGCTACTATTACTCAATGTCCTTTAATACACCCCCACCTATTAGATCAAGATACTCAAATTAATCAAAATGATTGTAGTCCATTTTCCAAACTTTGTATACTTATACATATACATTCAAAAGAACATAGGTCTCGTAATCCAAAATTCTAATGTACCTCAACTCGTATCAAGTTGATCAAACATTTACAAATGCATTAGGCCCAATCAAGTCCCTATCATGTATCATTGCTTTAATATATATCCCTAATACTACTTTCGAAGTCATCATGCACAATGTATACAACCTACTCAATGCATGCGTCGCTTATTAGATTATTAAGCTCAAATCTTCCACATTATTGCGCACTACACTAAACTTTCACCTCACACATACTTTCATATGCATTTTTGGCCAATTCAAGTCTTACTAAATATCAAATAGGGCTAATATCAACATATTCGAGACCTACTCGTTAAGGGGAACAACCTGCCCAAGAACCACCAAGAGCCGCCGCCGGAGCCGCCACTGCCGCCGCCGGAGCCACCACCGCCCGTTGCTGAATCACCGACCTGTTTCACCCCAAAATTCGTCTCGATGCGATCTATCAAAGCCCTCATTCAATTTTAGGGAATCTCAAGCTATTAAAGTTTACTTGAGGAAATTCGTCAATAGAAACCCTACTTACCCCCGCTTTAATTCGATCCCCTCCGTCGATTCTAGCTCAATATTGACCTCACCAATAGCTTTCCCAGGTCGAGAAGTCGAAGAACCACCTCAAGTTCGCCGGAAAACCTTGTCAGAAACGGAGCTCCGCCACCGTCGCGTCACTGCTGCCGTTGCTGCTCCTCCACCGTTCGGCGAAACCCAAAAATACCACCACCTACGCGTTCCTCTCGTCACGGTGATCGATTTTCATATATAATTTGCGTGATTTGGTGAATAAACGAGCAAGATACGGGCTTGGGAAGTTTAGGAAAATATCAATGTATATAAGTGTATGTCTATGTGTGTATATGTGTGTATGTACGTGTTCAGCTCAAGAACAAGAAGAGGAAGACCAAATTTTCGAAATTTGCAACATGGTCCTCAACTTATAATCTCCTTACACTTTGGTCCTCAAAGTTTGCAGATATTTTCAATTTAGTCCAAAAGTATAAATATCAAGTCCTACAAGTTCTAATTCTTCCAATTAGGCCCCCAAACTTTCAATATATAACAAAAATACACCTTACCAATATTTCTCCAATTATAATACAAATGTGGGGTGTTACAATATGTATATTGATACATATATATATATACACATATATTGATATATATACATAATAGCCACGGATTAATCACGAAAATATATATATTAATACATATATACTTGGATATATTTATATATATATATATATATATATATGTATCAATATATATATATATATAAATTTATATGTGGTGCAAATAATTAAAAAAATAAAAAACAAATTAGCCACGGAATGGCCGTGGCTAATTTTTTTTTTTTTTTTGGTTTTTTGCTCCACGAATAAATTTTTGATATAATTTTTGCTTCTGATATTTTAATTATCTAAATATAAATTATCTATATATACTTGGACATACATATATATACTTGGACATATATATATATATATATAAATATATATATATATATATATTTATTGATTCATATTTTTTATAATTAATAAATTACTTCTTCAATCACCAAATACATTTCAATAACAAAAAAAGAAGGCCAAAGATTAGTAAAAAAATAAAGGACTAGACCATGACATACAGAACATCATATATATATATATATGTATATATATTGGATTTTCAAAATATTTGAAGGCTACAACTCGAATAAGGCTACAACTCGAATAAGATTTGATGGTATTTTATCTTTTATTTCATAATGTACATTTATACTATATAACTATGTTTTTAAATTTATTTTCTTAATTATACACTTAAATTAAAATATTTACAATTGATGTATATTCATGCAATAAATTAGAAATAGGATTATTATTCATTTTACTCAATAGGACAATAAAATTAGTAATTGAAATTGTTGAAAAAAAATATTTTACCTAAATATTTGAAATAAAAAATAAAAATTGGTTAATAAATCAAAAATTAGTAAAACTAATAAATTATAAAAATAGATAATTTATTTAGATAATTTACATTTAAAATATAACATAGATATATGTTAAATATAAGAAAAATCGTTTCACAGCCAAATTCAGATTAGCCACGGCCTAGCCACCGGCTTACGTTTTTCAGAATTTTGTGGCCAAAATGGCCATGGTTTGACCGTGGATTCGTGGCCATTAGCCACGGCCCGGCCGTGGCTAAGATTAGCCACGCCACTTTTAGCCACGGAAAAAATCCATGGCTAATCCATGGCTGATCCGTGGCTAATCTCCTTGGCCACGGATTTTAGGCCAAATCCGTGGCTAATTGCATTTTTTCTAGTAATATTTTATGAGAATGTAGCACCAAAAGGGCAACACGTAAATGAATACTGTGTAACAATAATGTTATAGGAGCATTAGGAAGATCGAACTGCAAATGTGGTTAGGACGTTTTGGCATAGTTGCACAAGCTTTGGATGCGACAAAGGATACAGAAGAAGAAGTTAGAAAGGGTTTAGAACATGGTTGCAGTCTCAGATAGGTGACCCTTAAGGTTGGCCACAGCAAAGGGTGTCCTGATCAGAGTTTATCTAAATTACACCTGGCTGATTTATCCAAATGGGCCGGGTAAGCTTAATCTGCCCATCGATGGTCCTCGGGTACCTCTTTTCTGGGGGTTTATGCGCATGCATATACATATATACATATGAAAATATATTGGTAGAACTTGGTATACTGTGATATTTCTGATTACTCTGTGGCTTGTCATTCTGTGTCATCTCTTACTCAATCTGCCTTAGATATATGCAATTAACGCCTACATATTTTGTGTTTGTGTTACAATGAATTTTGTGTTTCCATTGATCTGTGCTGCTGTTTGGATCGGGATTGTCGCACTTGATGTACTCTTCTTACCTCGGAACTTTGTGCTCGTTTGCTTGATAGGTATTAATACAAGGAAAAGCTTTTCATTGATATCTTGTAGTAATCATCCGATGGTCAACTTGATTCTATCATGCTTTTCTCGTAGTTGCAAAATATATATAGCCTATTGGCCTTGTTTTAAGAGTAGAAGAGATCTACGATTTTAGACATGTACACTATTTTTGCTAGAGGGTTTTAGGAAGGAAAAGGAATGAAAATGGTGAAGAAAACCATTTTTGGTTTTTGGTTACTGAGTAAAATAATGAGAGGGAGAAAGTGAAATGTAAAAGAGGACAGTTCAAATTTCTCACAAACTAGCGAGGATAATGAGAGGAAATCAATAAAAGGCAGAACACACTGCCTAATTTGCTTCAAGAATGCCAGTTTTCAAAATTGATCCAGAAAATCTTTTAGATATTTTACTATTAGATATGCTTGCAGAAAATCGATAGATATTTTAGCCAAAAATAATATAGCCGCAAACATTTCCAACGCTTTCCCAAAGGATTGTTCGTAGAATATTTTCCATGATTCAATCTACTGAAAGGAAAATGGTCACGCCACGATTGAGTAATCAACAGATATTGACCTCGTTGAATGAAGTTTTTGATTATGCCACTATATATATACATATATATATATATATTTGTTTGTTCTCGTAATATTATTTCATAAGTCACGTACCTAAGAACCAACAACCTCTATTTGAATAAAGATATTATGTATGAATTAATATTTATAAAATTCGCAGTTCATTCTAAGTATTTAAAAATCCTATTTTTATTATTATTATCATTTTTTTTCACCCAATTTTCACAATAATCCATAATCCAAAACAAGATTATAACAATGACTATCAAACATATTTCACCCAATTTTAACCCCACAACAACAACAAAATTCACCCCAACATAAACAATTCATAATCTAAACTTGTTCAAAATAAATTTGACCTCAGCAAAAATTATAATAATTCATACCTTATTTAAACTTCATCACCTCAAATTACGTATATAATATCAACCTATAAATAATCCAAAAACAACAAAACAACAAACAAAATTAAAATTACAACGCAACGCAACGAATAAAATAAAAATTAAAAGCTAAAAAAAACAATAATGTTCGTGTGTGGCGTGTCTTTGGGAGGGGTGGGGGGGGCGCTGCTGGGGCTGGGTGTGGGGGGAGGGGGTGGGGTGGGGTGGGGGTGGGGTTGCAGGGACGGGGAGAGGGGGAGGTCACGCCAGCGGGAAAAGGGGGGAGAGGCCCGCAACGGTTGGGGAGAGGGGGGGAGGGCGTAGCCGACCCGGGGGGTGGGGTGGGGGAGGCTGTTGCTGGACGGCAGGGGGAAGGGGGAGGCGTCACGAACAGCGGGGGGAGGGGAGGACGCCGGCGTCAACGGACAGGGGGGGAGGGGAGACGCCACCGTCAACGGGCGGGGGGGGGGGGGTAAGGGTTAGGGTACAAAAAAATGGCTAAGTGTTCATTATATACAAACACTTAACCACAGATATTTTCACTTTAGCCACAGAAAAATACGTGCTAAACTAATCATTTTTTAAAAAAAATTGACTTGACCATGGAAAAATCCCTGGCAAAGCTGATGATTTCAAAAATATTAAAAATCCAACCCTGACCACAAATAAATCTATAGCCAATATCAATTTTTTAAAAAGTAAATTAAAATTATTTATTGGTCACGGATAAATCCGTGGCCAAGACCAATTTTTTTTATAAAAAAATTAAATTATTTATTAGCCACAAATTAAGACCAATTTTTTTTTAAAAAAATTAAAATTATTTGTTGGCCACGGATAGTCAAAATTTTCCGTTGACTTTTTTTGAATCATGCGTTCTCGTTAATCAGGTTAGACAAAAATGTACGATTGGAGTAATGCAACTTCAAAACTAATCAATCTGTTTGAAAGTCGTATATTTTGATAATTCCTGTATAAGTTAATTGACGTTAGCATACATTGAAAGAGAAAAACGTATTTTCGTTAAGCAAACTGTAATTTTTAACACATAAGATAGAAAAATATAATAATCGTGATGAAAATAATACAATTTTGAAATGACTCAAACCTTTTCGTGCCACGTATTATCGGATCGGGCGATTTAAGTGAGCCATTTAAAATTTCAAAAAAATAAAAAATTTGGCTTAGCCACAGATAAATCCGTGGCAAAGACCAATTTTTGTTTAAAAAAAATTAAATTATTTATTGGCCACGGATAAATCCGTGGCCAAGACCAATTATTTTTTAAAAAAATTAAATTTATTTGTTGGCCACGGATTTATTTGTGGCCAATAGTAAAAATTTCCCATTGACTTTTTTTGAATCATGTGTTTTCATTAATTAGGTTAGATGAAACCGTACGATTGAAGTAATACAACTTCAAAACTAATCAATCTGCTTCAAAGTCATATTTTTTGATAATTCTTGTATAAGTTAATTGACGTTGGCATACATTGACATCGGATTACGAAGTCATTCGTATATATCATTAAAAGAGAAAAACATATTCTCCTTAAGCAAACTGTAATTTTTGACATACAAGATGGGAAAATATAATAATCGTGATAAAAATAATACAATTTTGAAATGGCTCAAACCTTTTTGTGCCTCATATTATGGGATCGGGCGATTTAAGTGAGCCATTTAAAATTTAAAAAAAATAAAAAATTTGGCTTAGCCACAGATAAATCCGTGGCCAAGACCAATTTTTTTTAAAAAAAATTAAATTATTTATTGGCCAAGGATAAATCTGTGGCCAAGACCAATTATTTTTTAAATAAATTAAATTTATTTGTTGGCCACGGATTTATCTGTGGCTAATAGTCAAAATTTCCCGTTGACTTTTTTCGAATCGTGCGTTATCGTTAATTAGGTTAGATGGAATCGTACGATTGGAGTAATACAACTTCAAAACTAATCAATCTGCTTGAAAGTCGCATTTTTTGATAAATCCTATATGACTTAATTGACGTTAGCATGCATTGACACCGGATTACGAAGTCATTTGTATATATCATTGAAAGAGAAAAGTGTATTCTCGTTAAACAAACTGTAATTTTCAACGCATAAGATGGGAAAATATAATAATCGTAATGAAAAATAATATGATTTTGAAATGGCTCAAATATTTTTGTGTCCCGTACTATCGGATTGGACGATTTAAGTGAGCTATTTAAAATTAAAAAAAATTTGAAAAATTCGGCTAAGCCACGGATAAATCCGTGGCCAAGACCAATTTTTTTTAAAAAAAAAATTAAATTATTTATTAGCCACGGATAAATCCATGGCCAAGACCAATTCTTTTGTTAAAAAAATTAAATTTATTTGTTGGCCACGGATTTATCTGTGGCCAATAGTCAAAATTTCCCGTTGACTTTTTTCGAATAGTGTATTTTCGTTAATTAGGTTATACGGAACCATACGATTAGAATAATACAACTTCAAAACTAATCAATCTGCTTGAAAGTCGCATTTTTTGATAAATCCTATATAAGTTAATTGACGTTAGCATACATTAACACCGGATTACGAAGTCATTCGTTTATATCATTGAAAGAGAAAATCGTATTCTCGTTAAGCAAACTGTAATTTTTAACGCATAAGATGAGAAAATATAATAATCGTGATGAAAATAATACAATTTTGAAATGACTCAAACCTTTTTGTGCCCCGTATTATCGGATCGGGCGATTTAAGTGAGCCATTTAAAATTTAAAAAAATAAAAAATTTGGCTTAGCCACAGATAAATGCGTTGCCAAGACCAATTTTTTTTTTTAAAAAATTAAATTATTTATTGGCCACGAATAAATCCGTGGCCAAGACCAATTATTTTTTAAAAAAAGTAACTTTATTTGTTGGCCACGGATTTATCTGTGGCCAATAGTCAAAATTTTCCGTTGACTTTTTTCGAATCGTGCGTTTTCGTTAATTAGGTTAGACGAAACCGTACGATTGGAGTAATACAACTTCAAAACTAATCAATCTGCTTGAAAGTCGCATCTTTTTATAAATCCTATATAACTTAATTGACGTTAGCATACATTAACACCGGATTACGAAGTCATTTGTATATATCATTGAAAGAGAAAAGCGTATTCTCGTTAAACAAACTGTAATTTTCAGTGCATAAGATGGGAAAATATAATAATCGTGATGAAAATAATATGATTTTGAAATTGCTCAAACCTTTTTGTGTCCCGTATTGTCGGATTGGGCGATTTAAGTGAGCCATTTAAAATTAAAAAACAATAAAAAATTTGACTTAGCCATGGATAAATCCATGGCCAAGACCAATTTTTTTTTAAAAAAAAAATTTAATTATTTATTGGCCACGGATAAATCCATGGCCAATACCAATTCTTTTGTTAAAAAAAATTAAATTTATTTGTTGGCCACGGATTTATCTGTGGCCAATAATCAAAATTTCCCGTTGACTTTTTTCGAATCGTGCATTTTCGTTAATTAGGTTAGACGGAACCGTACGATTGGAGTAGTACAACCTCAAAACTAATCAATCAGCTTGGAAGTCGCATTTTTTGATAAATCCCATATACGTTAATTGACATTAGCATACATTGACACCGGATTACAAAGTCATTTGTATATATCATTGAAAGATAAAAACGTATTCTCGTTAAGCAAACTGTAATTTTTAACGCATAAGATGGAAAAATATAATAATCGCGATGAAAATAGTACGATTTTGAAATGGCTCAAACTTTTTTATGTCCCGTATTGTCGGATTGGGCGATTTAAGTGAGCCATTAAAAATTTTAAAAAAATGAAAAATTTGGCTTAGCCACGTATAATTCCGTGGCCAAGACCAATTTTTTTTAAAAAAATTGAAATTGTTTTTTGGCCGCGGAAAAATGCGTGGCCAATTAATACATTTTTCAAAAAAAAAAAAAATGTACTAGCCATCGTTTTATCCATGGCCAAGCTAGAATATTTCTTTTTAATTTAGCCATGGATAAAACCGTAGCCAATAATACATTTTTCAAAAAAAAAAATTAAATATTTTCTAGCCACGGTTTTATCCATGGCCATGATCATAATTTTTAAAAATAAAAATAAACATTTTGCCACGGATAAAATTGTGGCTAAAATATAAATTTAGAATTAAAAAAAATTATATTTTGTGGATCCGTGGATAAAAAAATTATAAAGCCACAGATTTTTCCATATTTATATCCGGAAAAATCCGTGGCTAGATGTTTTCGTATTTTTTTCAAAATCTGTAGCTGTTGGCAATCGATTTCGTTCGTGGCCAAATCGTTGTTTTCTTGTAGTGAAAGAACTCTCACTACCTTTATCAATCAACTAATTACTTACCCACTTCTCATCCTTGTCGACGTTAAGGTCATATAGTATATCATCATTATCCTCAATCTCATTCTCAAACTCAAAATCAGCATCTTCAGGCTTAGTATCTACACCAACTTCATCATTCATTGTCTCATACACATTCAAAGCAGGTTCATTACAATCAATATTGTCATCACATCCAAACATACAATCAAACTCAAATTCATTCTGCACAACATTATTACCACTATCAAGATTACATTCAATTACAGCTTTCACCTTACTGTCATCCCCCGAAATCGGGATTCGGCACAACGATGCTCCTTAGCCCGAAAGGACTCAGAGACACCAAACCACGGAAATCAGAACATACCAAAATTGTAAAATATTTATTATTAAAATAACCTTAGTCGAACATCCCAGCGGAAACGATAATAACCCTAACTATTACAACTCAAATTCGAAGACATTAATGAGAAAACTAACCTATGACAGTTTCCATAAACAGTCTTAAAGGGAAATGACACAACTAAATATCATAACTAACTATCGACAACTATATTTTCTAGTGAGGAAACGCTTCGATTCGATCACCAACCCAAAATTTGGTCCTCGTCACCTTTCTCGACACTATCCTTTGCAAAATGATTATTAGCGGTGTGAGTGCACTCACCTAGTAAGGGATTTCTTGACCCTTTATCGGATTTGAGTTAGTTACATATATATATATATATATATATATATATATATAACACTTTGCAAATGTAGACAAGTTTCAAAAATTAACATTTTCCACTTTCAAGTAACATAACAGATAAGAAAATAGAATCAAACAAATTCATTTATATTTCCATACTCGTGAACATTCGAAATCTATAATGGCCAGCTTGATCAAGCCCTAACTATAACCCTATTAGGTGGGTTCGGACACTACTATTATTACCCACAAGAGGGCCTTAACTACAACCCCGTTAAGTGGGTCAAGATACTATTATTACCCACAAGAGGGCCTTAACTACAACCCCGTTAAGTGGGTCAGGACACTACTATTATTACCTGTATGAGGGCCTTAACTACAACCCTGTTAAATGGATTCGGACACTACTATTATTACCCCCAGGAGGGCCTTAACTATAACCCCGTTAAGTGGGTTCAGAGATTGCTACTATACCCTGTAGCACGGTCGAAAATTTCAGAACTCGTTCATATCGATAGAATTCCAAGTGTTCAGAGCATGATCATATATACAACATAAAACAATTCTTAACTTTACATAGAGAAAATTCATAAAATAGCATGCCCAAATCCAGTTTTTATATAAGAAAATAACTTGTTTAACAAGACATAAATTTAAGGAAAACATATTTTTATAAAATAAATAGAGGAAAGAAACGACTTACCGAAGTCTTTTCAAATCTCTATGATATCGAGGTTTCATCAACCAAATTATAGTCGTGAATGATCAAATCTAAGTTTATTGATTTCTATGATATCGAGGACTCGGCACATACTAATCCTAATTGTGCTAATTTGTTTTGATATATTCACATATCCAACGTGTAATTAACTTGCTTGAATGAATACCCCAATCATGAGCTTCAATGGTGACTAAATATTAAAAAGAAAAGTCTTTGTGAAATGACAATTCATGAATAGAGAAGACGATGAATCAATAACTGCTAATTGCCAAGTTGTTACCTTCTCTCTCTCTCTCTCTCTCTCTCTCTCTCGCACGCTTGCACGTGCGCTTATTCTTATTCGTGTGTGTATAACTCTAAGTGTCCAATTAATATAATGCTAAATCCTAATTTGATATACTATAGGATTTACAGCTTATGAAGGATTCCTAGATCTAATAGAATTAGCCCAATAGTCATAAACCTAATAGGATATTGACGGATGCGGTCTAATTGACCCTGGCTTCGTTGGGGAATTGTTTACTTGGACTAATCGGAAGATATGGGAACGGCTGAATCACACTCTTATCTCATCTGGATGGTTAGATATGTTTGAGGACTCTAAGCCAATGTATCTTCCCCGGCATCTCTCGGATCATTCACCTTTATTAATTAAACCGTCTTGGAAGTTATCCAAGACTCCATCAGTTTTTCGGTTTCAACGAATGTGGGTTAGACACCCGGGATTCCATGATGTTGTGGCTCAAAACTGGGCATACCCTATGACCTCACAAGGGATGTAGAAACTTCAAGATAAGCTGGTCCGATTGAGGGCTTGTCTTAAGCAATGGAACTGGACCGTTTTTGGCAATATCATTGACAAGGTTGCTGATGCCGAACGTATGGTGTCCGCAGCTGAAAGAGCCTTTGATAGGGATTCGAATGATGCTAATCTTGTAGGTATGAATAAGGCTAGAATGATGCTAATCTCGTAGGTATGAATAAGGCTAGTGCACAATTGAATAGAGTGCTTGCGATGGAGGAGGATTTTTGGCGAAAAAAATCTACCATCTAGTGGTTTACCGAAGGAGAACGTAACACTAGGTTTTTTCATAACCTAGTTAAACTGAAAGGCCAACGGGGTTGCATTCATTGTATAGTCGATGGAGGCCAATCTTTGTAACAACAAGTGGAGCTTAATGAATCCGCTTCTAAGTTCTTTAAGCATCTCCTCACGAGCGAGAATGATGCGCTGCTAGATGATAATTTTCAGAATATTACCTGTGTTGTCTCGAGGCAACAAGCTGAATTTTTATGCACCACTCCATCACGTGAAGAGGTTCGGGAAGCAGTTTTCCAAATCTGTCCAGATTCGGTGGCTGGTCCCGATGGGTTTTCATCGTTTTTTTATCATGTTTGTTGGGAATTGGTTAAGGAGGATGTATATGAAGCAGTGGTAAAGTTCTTCAAGGGGTTTCCAATGCCTAGGGCATTCATGTGTACTTCTATAGCACTGATTCCAAAGACAGAGGAGGCTTTATCATGGGCTGACTTTCGTCCGATTAGCTTCTGCAACGTGACAAATAAAATTATGACGAAGCTCTTATATCTAAGACTTGCCACGGTGCTGCCATCTGTTATATCCTCGGCACAGTCGGGATTCATTCAGGGACGCGCTATTGCCGACAATATATTACTGGCTCAAAAACTTGTACACTCATTGAATGAAAAGGTACAAGGGGATCACCTTGTTGTGAAGCTTGACATGCACTACTAGAAAACAGCAAAATAGCCACGGATAAAATCGGTCGCCAATAGCTACGGATCTAGCCACGGATTTCAAAAACTAACGAAAAAAATAGCCACAGAAAAATCCGTGGCTAAATCCTCAAAATCCGTGGCTGGATAGGCGGCAAACGTGGCACCTAATTTTTGATTAATTAGCGACGGAATTAGCCACGGAAATTTCCGTCGCCAAGAGATCATTCTCTTCACAACGACTTGTACGTAGCTAATTCCGTTGCCACTTAATCAAAAATAAAAAAAAATTATTTTCATATTTAGCCACGGATTTTTCCGCGGCCAAAAATAAAATAAAAATTTTAATAAAATCAAAAAAAAAAGTTTAATTTCGCATTTAAAAATATAAAAAAATTAAATTTCATTTTTTGATTTAGCCACGGAAAAATCCGTGTCTAAATATAAAAATTTTAAAAAAAAAGAAAAAAGTTTTTTTTCACATTTAGCCATAGATTTTTCTGTGGCTAAAAATAAAATAAAAATTTTAAAAAAATAAAAAAGTTTATTTTCGAATTTAAAAATATAAAAAAATTAAAAAGTATATTTTTTTGATTTAGGCACGGAAAAATCAGTGGCTAAATATAAAATTTAAAAAAAATAAAAAAAAATGTTTATTTTCATATTGCCATGGATTTTTCTGTGCCTAAAAATAAAATAAGTTTTTTTTTAAAATTGTTTTTTATTTTGCCACGAAAAAATCCGTGGCTGAATATTAAAATTTTTTCTGTGGCTTAGAATAAAATAAAATTTTTTGAAAAAAATTATTTTTTATTTAGCCACGGAAAAATCTGTGGCTAAATAATAAAAATTTTAAAAAATATAAATATTTTTAAGAATAAAAAAAGTTTATTTTCACATATAAAAAAATTATTTTTTTTTATTAAGCCATGGAAAAATCCGTGGCCAAATATAAAAATTTCAAAAAAAATAAAAAAAAAAAGTTTATTTTCACATTTAGCTACGGATTTTTTCGTGGGTAAAAATAAAATAAAAATTTTGTTTAAATAATAGTATTTTATTTAGCCACGAAAAAAATCCGTGGCTAAATTTAAAAATTTTTAAAAAAAAATTATTTTCACAGTTAAAAATATAAAAAAATTAAATTTTTTTTTGTTTAGCCACGGATTTTTCCGTGGCTTAATATAAAAATTTAAAAAAAAACGTTTATTTTTACATTTAGCCACGGACGTTTCTGTGGCTAAAAATAAAATAAAAATTTTAAATGAAGATTATTTTTTATTTAACCACGGAAAAATCGGTGGCTAATAATAAAAATTTTAAAAAAATTATTTTCACAAAATCCATGGCTAAAAATAAAAAAAATTTTAAAAAAATTATTTGAGATTTAGGCACGGAAAAATCCGTGGCTAAATATAAAAATAAGAAAAAAAAGTTTATTTTAACATTTAGAAATATAAAAAATTGAAAAAAAGTTTATGTTTGGTATATAAAGTAAATTTTACATAAATAAATTAATCTAAATGTTACTTTATATACCAAACATAAACTTTTTTTCAATTTTTTATATTTCTAAATGTTAAAATAAACTTTTTTTTCTTATTTTTACATTTAGCCACGGATGTTTCTGTGGCTAAAAATAAAATAAAAATTTTAAAAGAAGATTATTTTTTATTTAACCACGGAAAAATCGGTGGCTAATAATAAAAATTTTAAAAAAATTATTTTCACAAAATCCATGGCTAAAAATAAAAAACATTTAAAAAAAATTATTTGAGATTTAGGCACAGAAAAATCCGTGGCTAAATATAAAAATAAGAAAAAAAAGTTTATTTTAACATTTAGAAATATAAAAAATTGAAAAAAAGTTTATGTTTGGTATATAAAGTAAATTTTACATAAATAAATTAATCTAAATAAACAAAGTAATTGAAGTATTTTTATTTGTATATTATAATAAATTTTTGTTAGGGAAAAAATGAGTCGACAAAAATAAATTAAGTGACCTTTTTTGTGAAATATAAAATTCTAAAATCATATTGTAGTAAAATAATCAATAAATAAGCATATTAGAAATTCAGTTCATAATAGATTATATACAATTTCAAGATTTTCTTTTATATAATTATGGAAATTTCTTTTGGTTAGTGTAAGAGTAAGTTATAAATAATTTTAATAATTTATAAATATTGTGAATCATAAATTTTAGAAAAAAATATTAATTTTATCTTTTCATTGGAATTGAAATATAACTTCTCTTATCTTAGATTTTAGATAGTTGTTATATTGATCTTTTGGAGAATTATAAACAATCGTATTTTTATATAAATTAAAATTAAATATCACCATAACCCCATATGTGTTAAAAATAGAGTATAATAAAACTATTCATACATACTAAATTACACATGGCGTTGAAAGCATTCAAGGTTTATAAATTATTATATATAGATATCAGTTTATTATTATATTAAAAAGATAAAAGCTTGTTCTAGAAAAAATATCAATAGATAAGGCATAATATATATCAAGAAAGAAAGACAATAAAAAAGATCAAAGATTAATTGCACGTTACTTGTCAAAATATTAAATGCGAATGCAATAAAGCACTATAGGACATTAAAGCATATCAAATCAAAAAAAAAAAAGCAATCGATCAATTTGAGGTTTTGAATGAAAGTTCTTAGTTTTCCATATCCAATTAATTCAATGGATTAATTACTCTCACTTGAAAAATATGTAGTTTTAAATTTCTTAAATTGAGTCGAAATAATCGATGAAAACTTTCAAATTTTGATAATATCATAGTTACAATTTTTTAATTTTGATTTTTTTATCACAAATTTATTTGTGGGAAAAAATAAAATTAGAAAGAAATATAATTGGCACAATTTAATATATCTTAATTAAATTATAATAAGTATGAATTAATAAAATATATTCACTTAATAGATATAAATTAGTAAAATTTGTTAACAAAATTTAATATATATATATATACACATATAAATATAAATTTATTAACAACATGCTTGGCTATATACCAAGAGGTCTCTAGTTCGATTCCCTCTTGTAACAATTGAATAAATATTAGGTTCGGTACGGGCACGGGTTCAGGTCGGGCCGTTGAGTTGGGCGCGGGCGTGGGTCGGTCCACTAAGGTAGCGTGCCCAATTTTTTTTTAAATATTTATTCTAGCCACGGATTTTTCCGTGGCTAAATTTAATTTTTAAAAAAATATATTTATTTTAGCCACGGAAAAATCCATGGAAAAATTTAATTTTTTTAAAAAAATAAATATTTTAGCCACGGATTTATCCGTGGCTAAATTTAATTATTTTAAAAAATTATTTAATTTAGCCACGGATAAATCCATGGTTATTTTTTAATATTTAAAAAATTTATTTAATAGTAGCCATGGATTTTTCCGTGGCTATATTTTATTTTAACCGAAATACAAAAAATGGGTTGGCCACGGAAAAATCCATGGCTAAAAGTCCGTGGCCAAGCTTAGCCACGAATTTTTTCTGTGGCCAAATCAGTGGCTATATTTTTTGGCTACGGATTTTTGTCAAAAATCCGTGGCTAAATCTATGTTTTCTAGTAGTGATGGCCAAAGTATACGATTGTGTGCATTGGCCATTCTTATTTCGAATGCTTAACGAGTTGGGATTTAGTGACCAATGATGTACTCCTATTCACCATTGTGTTACGAACTGCTGGTTTTCGGTTATGGTGAGCGGGACTAGTGCCGGCTTCTTCCATTCTACACGTGGATTGAGGCAAGGTGACCCTATCTTCCCAACGCTATTTATTTTAGCGGCGGAGTGGATGTCTAGAGGGCCTGATGACCTTATTGGATGAAGCAACTCCATGCGGTATCTTGACACTCCGGGTGTTGTTGTTTCCCATCATGCTTATGCCGATGACATCATCATTTTTATGAAGGCTGGTTTGGCAGGAATTAGAAAGCTTATGACTTTTTTGAAGCAATATGAGGACATATCCGGCCAGAAAGTTAACATTACAAAAAGCTCCTTTGTTATTTCAAAAAGGTGTGTCGAGGATCGTGTACGGCATATATATTAGGCGAATTACAGGTTTCTCTTGCGCTGAGCTGCCCATCCGATATTTGGGGGCCCCTTTATATGTTGGTAACAAACGGACTGAGCTATATATGCCGATCATTGAGAAAATGCGGGCGATGTTGCTTACTTGGGAAAACCGACATCTTAATTTTGGGGGGAGATTATTGCTCATCAAGAGTGTTTTAATGTCCTTGCCGTTGTATTATATCCAAGTGCTAAAGCCCCCTCAGCGGATTTTTCAGAAAATGGAGCGCCTTTTTAATGGATTTTTTTAGGGTTCTTATGGAGGGCAGCGCAAGATGCATTGGGGGTGCTGGGCATGAGATGTGCAAGCCGATTGAAGAGGGTGGGCTTGGAGTGGGACAATTACAGGATTTTGACACCAGCTTCTCATGTAAATTATGGTGGTGATTTTGCTGGCAAGACTCGTTATGGGCAACATTTATGAAGAATAGGTATGTGGGGGGCTTTCACCCCACTGAAGTTACGCCTAAAGTCCACGACTCCCCTATTTGGAGGCGTATGTGCCAGGTGCGTCCCCTTGTCGAGCCTCATATTTTTTGGCAGCTTGGAGAGGGAGCTGTCAGCTTTTGGCATGATCATTGGCTGTTGGATGCGCCATTAAAGGAGTATATTGAATGCCGACATTATGGGACAGAGATGGTGGGTCGATTCCTAGCCAATACTGACTGGAATGTAGATCTTCTCGATCAAACTCTTCCACTGTCTTGGGTGGAGAAGGTGTCCTCAATTCCTATTGATGCTTTGGGCGATGATAAAATGAATTTGAAATTGGATCCTAAAGGCAAATTCACGACTCGATCTATGTGGGAGCATGTCCGAAATAGGGGAGGCACGTCGGAATTATGGGGGCAGATCTGGTCTCCTTCTATCATGCCAAATATTTCTATCTTTATTTGGCATCTTTTGAAGGGATGGCTACCCCTTGACGGCCGACTTAAACAGAAGGGCTTTCTCTTGGCCTCTAAGTGCTATTGTTGTTTCGAAGAGGAGACATTTGCTCATCTTTTTTTATCTAGCGTCAAAGCCTTGCGGGTGTGGAGGTTCTTCGCTGAAATCTTTCAATTGCACTTACCTGATACGGAAGACTTTGGTATGGTGCTTAGTTGTTGGAGGAATTCTGATCCAGGGGCCAAAATGCATGTGCGACTGCTGGTTGTTGTTCTTATCCTCTGGTTCATTTGGGATGCGAGGAATAATGCCAAGTACAGGGGCTGCAAGACGATTTCAAGTCGTATAGTGCAGAAAGTTTGGCGGCATATGTATCTTCTTCACTGCAGTGGGCTGCTTCCACGACGGTTATGGGAAGGTGATGAGCATATTGTGCCAATCTTTCATGCAAAACTGTCCCAGTAGTGGCGAACTGAAGTGCATTTGGTTCGTTGGTTACCACCGGACCCTCCTTGGCTCAAGATCAATACCGATGGAGTAGCTTGAGGCAGCACACGTCTGGCAGGGGCAGGTGGCATTGCGCGGCTGCATGATGGTACACCGGTGTTCGCCTTTTATTCGTTCTTGGGCCAGAAAACGAACACATACGCCGAGCTGTACGCGGTATATGATGCGTTACATCTTGCAAAGGCGCGTGGTTTTCGCCACATTTGGATTGAATTGGATGCGCAGGCTGTTTTGAGCATTATTACAAGGGATACGGTTGCTTCTTGGCAGTTGCAGCCCATCCTTTGCAAGATACGATGCATGATGACCCAATATGGCATATGATATGATGCAATCACAAGTTATGGAGACGGATCAAGTTCAAGGGCAATTACGTGGCATTGTAAGGACGGATCAAATTGGCTTACCTTATTTTAGGCATAGGCGCAAGCTTATTATGAGTAATTCTTGTATTTCGTATTTTATTGTTTTCTTTTTAGATTGGTAAACTTTAGATAGATTGGAGATGTATGTTTTGAACTTTCCCCTGTAATGCTTTTCGAGTTCTACTAATAAGGGGGGGGGGGGGTCCCTATGAAAACCCTCCGGCGGGCACGTGCCGATTTTCCCAAAAAAAAAAAAAAAGAAACTCCAATAGGATTAACCCAATACTCCTAAACCCAATTGGATTGTACTAATAATAATTGTAATAATAATAATAACAGTCATTATTTATAGAAACAATGACATTAATAATAATAATAATAATAATACGTCTCATAAAAAAGTCAGGGTATCACATGTACCCTTATCAAGAGCACCTTTACCCTTATCAATGTTTTTGTTAGTTCCTTGATAAACACATACATTTTCAGTAGCTTTTTGAACAATATTTTCACCCTAAAGATATATTTTAATATCTTTACTTTTGCCATCGAACAATTGAAAGATATTAGTTTCCAAATGGACCTGTCTAAACTTTTTTAGTTCATCAATCCTATAATATTTTTTAGGTCCCAAATACCCCAACTTCTCACATAGTTTATCCAACCTTTCAATGGAAAATGAATTACAATCTATGAAATCAAAAGTGCTGAAATTACCCCCCTCATATACTGCATTAGGCTTCATAATCATCTTCCCCATGCCAAACTATTAGAGTTCTAAAATAATCAAGCCAACCTGTAGTACAAACATGAGCAACCAAAAAAAAAAAAAAAAAGAACAACAACAAAAATGAAGATGGTCAATCCCACATAACCATAAACAAAGCTTCATTGACAGACAAATACACACATTAAAAAAATAAATACGAAGCTAAAATATTGGTTTTAACATAAACATACTCCCGCCCATTGTGCAAAATATTCTATTCACAATATATTGGGACCACACACCACTATTCTACAAGCCTTTACTCAAACACAAACAAAAAAGCCACATTTTCAAAAAAAAAAAAAATTCCAGGCCCTACAATATCTATAAAGACCCCAAACATCTTTTCTATACAATAAAGAACAAGACTAAGAACAAAATTAAAGGTTGTGCACACTAACCATATTCGGCAAGGCCCTCATGCCCAAGCTCAACCGCCCGAAGCGTTTTCAACACCTCTTACAATACCTTCTTCACCTGGAAACCCTAATATCTGCATTTGATTTTGATGAATTGATTCGAGAACCCATGAACGAAATTAGGTAGTAGTGAAAGAAAAGGGGTTTAGGGCTTTTTGATGGAATGTGTTTGGTTGAAAGAGAAATAACGATTTCTTTTCTGACTATTCCCTCCTAAACACAGCAAAAAGTCCATCTTAGTATTTTTTTCCTATGTTAGCAATTACTAACACCACGCAGTCTAATTTGCCGGACATGTCAGCGAGTTTAAAAATTGGAGATTGAAAAATCTATCGGTGGGACTAAATGTGGCAAAAAAACCACTCCTACATGATTAAATGTGGCAAAACGACTCCTATGGGACTAATTGTGGAATTTGATATTTCCTATGAGACCAAAAATGGAATAAACTCCTTAAAATTATTTTGTACACTTTATATTGTGTTTAATATTTTAAAAAGTCCGGGTCATTGCAACTCGAATGCAACACTTTTGAAACATAATCAAATTATAACAAGTAGATTGTCAATACATATTACAATCTATGATATGAAAGCGATAGATAGAGTAGGATACAACTGATATTTATTGATGTCCTCAATCTTATCTAACCAAAACAATAACAAGACTTATCACTCCAAACAATGAGCGACCTTGCCAAACAAAAGACATGTCCGGAAACATGTTGATCCAACGACCCCATCTCACCATGACGGCTCCAATATCATACATTTATCTAAGCCCACACTCTAAGAGTTCACTCCACACTCAAGTTTAAAAGAACCCAACGATCAAACACGATCACCAATTCAATCACTTTTTCAATCAACCACGTTTAAGCGCGGGTGAGATTAAGTTCTATATACACACACACATGACTAATAACGTATTATATTACACTTATATATAGGTTAAATTCTCTCTCTATATATATATATACACACGCATGACTAGTTTGCAACAATTCATAATATTTGGTCAACAACACTTTCAATCTGAGCATTACATAGATACAACTTTTGTTACATATATAACCTCTAAATGCTATCCCAGTTCATCTTAACTCCATCCTTAAGTCCACTAATAGTTACTACAACAAAAATAAAGATGGTTTTTGCATCTTGAGTAATTTTGCACCCCAGCCCCTCAGTAATTTGGAAGCCTTATTTTGGATTGGCTGGTATCAAACTAATAACCAATTACAATGCAAACATAATAACACTTTGTTATATAATTAACTGGTATAACTTTTAAAAAAAGTTATTCACAAAAAGAAATATTAAAAATATTTTTATAATCATATTTGTATTTTAAATATATTTGAAAGATATATTAAATGAACAGGATATAAAAGGAAGATATCTCAAATGAAAATAGGTTAATTAACTTTGTGTAGCGAGACAGTTGAAATATAGAAGTAAAAATTGAAAAATTGTAACTTATGAGACTTAAATGAAACTAAACTATCGTATTCACATCGTATGCCACATAAAAGCCCGTTTGGATGGGCTCTTTTAAGAGAAGAAGCACTTATTTTTTGTTAAAAAACACTTCTTAGAAAAAAATGTATTTGGATGGGCTTTTCAAAAAAAGCAAAATTTAGAAAGACAAAAAAAAGGGCTTTCTTAGAAGCTACATATGAGTAGCTGCAAATAAAAGTACTTTTAAGGCACTTTTAATTATTATATCCAAACACAAAACTGTTTGGCTTTAAAAAAAGCTCTACTATGAAAAGTATCGTTTGAGAAGCACTCTTTTTTCAAGCCCATCCAAATTGGCCCTAAATCACATACATAAAATAGCTTACCACACAATTTTACTTTATATATATATATATATATTAGATTAGGAGCCCATTTGGATGAGCTTCTTTTTTTTTTTTTTTTTAATAGTGAAGCACTTAATTTTTTGACGAAAGGCACTTTAATGAAGAAAAAATTGTGCTTGGATGGACCCTTTTTTTTAGAAAAAAAAAAAGCCAGAAAAAGCCCAAAACTGGTTTTTTTTTCGAAATTTATCCAAAGCACCTTAAGATAAAAGCAACTTTTAAAGTACATTTACTTATTACATCCAAAAGTAAAGCTAATTGGTTTAAAACAAAAATGCTCTACTACAAAAAGCATAGTCCAATTTCATGCTAATAAATGATATTACTACTAATTTATGTTTAATATTAATCGATGATCATATTATTTCAAACTAATGGTTGGAGATTCACTTCAAATATTTTATATATATTTTATGAATAGAATTATTTTATAATTTGTCCATACATATTTGAATTTTGTTGACATACTTAATTGAGATATATAAAGCATATTTAGAATTTTTTTCTATATCTTTTAATTAATTTGAAGTCAATTTTTTCCCAATATAAAATTTTAGAATTGATTATCAATATAAGCTAGGAAAATAATACTTGTAAATATCATTATACATTTTATATTAATTTTTTGTAACTAAATGAGGGATAATTAATTTATTAAGAAGACATACTTTTAAGCTAGTTAGTAACACATGGGTTAATAGCTAGGGTAGATAAATAATTTCACTTTATTAAGTGAACCATATTACTAGAACAAAGTAGCATACAAAGATCACCGTTTTTTCTTCCTCTATTGTCTTTGAGACTTATTTCAACATTATGGTACAATAAAAGAAGAAAAAAAAAGGAAATGCGGTGCGACAAAGTCGATTATTTCAACAAATTGTAGATATGTAGGTAGCTACATCCGTACTTCCCACTCATAAGATTAATGTAATTATTAAACTTTGTGGATAGGGATGTGGCGAAGTGCGTTCTTGTGCTCATCCTTGTATCTCTTACTAGAACTCGCGTGGAGGAGGAGTATCATGATAGGGGAACATGAATCATATTTTTTGCGACCTCATCTTCATCTCTTGTCACTTTAAATTCATTAAGCTAATGAGCATCACATTTGTACATTGTCGCGGTCAAGCTCAATAATAAAATCATCATCAACATGAATGTAGCTCAAGCAGCCATTGCCATTGTTTGAACTAAGGAACCAACTAGGAGAAAAGTAAGACGGCAATGAATTTTGGTGTTAATTGAGGGTGTTTAAATATAGAGATCTGGTCTTGGTAATTGTTAGGTAGTGATTAAATAATTGGAAAAATTAACAACTAAGGATATTGCTGAAGGGGAATATGAATGGTAGTTGTCATAGTTAATAACATGATTCTTATAGCAAAGTATATGCATGTGGGAAAAGAGCCGCATTTATTTTTAATTGTTAGGCAAATTAACTAAATCGATTTTATACTATGTATACACCCCATTAGTTCAGGTGCGAACTAAACAGGTATATGTATGATAATATTAATAGCACATCAACCAGGTGGCTAACTATGCATTTACTTATTGGTTAACAATATTTTTTTAACAACGTTTTTAACTTATGACTTTTTTTTCTAACACAGGAGAATCACAAAGTTAAATTTAAAAGTTACAATCCAAATGAACGTTTAGTCATTGGATCCAAAATTTAGGATAAATGAACGTTTAGTCATTGGATCCAAAATTTTTACAATCCTGGTCCTCCCATTACTAAATTGTAGGGGCGATTTACACCTTTCATCCTAAAAACACCTTAAATAGCCACTTTGCACCCTTAGAAAAATTAAATAGCATATTGCACTCTAGAAAACTTTTAGTTTTGGTATCAATACACCTTCATCATTTCCAGGCCAAAAATCCATCAGAGTTGACTTCTTGTAAGGGCAAAATTCTCAGCTTAAGAAATAGAATATATTTTGTTGCTCTTAACTCCAACATCTAACATGGAAAGAGTAATAGACATCAAATCTTTCCAATATATTAGAGATATGACTTTTGCCTATTGAAGTTTATTCTTTTACAGTAACATGACAATTCTTAAAATTGGATCACATAGAAATTACTTAGAATATATTTATCGAAACACTATTGTAGAAATCAAATATTGAAAACAGAATTTGTATGAAAAAAATCTAAAAGTAAAAAAAATAAATAAAACAAATTGTTATTTGAATGACTACTTTTAGTGAAAATATTTTTAAAAAGTAAAGACCTTGATGGGAAAAAAATGATGAATTTTATCAACTTTAAAAAGTGTACCAATCAAGATCCAACAAGTCGCTTAATTTAAGCACAAAGTATAAAATGAAAATTCAAATAAAATAAAAATTCAAGCAAATAAATGGAGAACTTGAGTAATACAGTAGTGACAAAGGGGGAAAAAAAGTAATGACAACAGAAAAATGCAGAAGGTGAAAATATATCTATAAGAGCTTGATTACATAAATAAAACACAGAAATCAGGAATTGAATGAACCAAAGAAATTAAAGGATCTTAAGAAAAAAAATATCAAACAAACCTGAATACGAAGAATGAAAATTAAGTGAAAAATATGAAACATGTAAAGATATGAATAAAAATAAAAATTAAATGATGAAAGAGTTATCTATTTAGAATGAAATAAAAGTATTTAGCTAATAAATCAAACAGATACCGTCGACCAATTTGGAAAACACATATATAATCTTAAACAGAATAAAGAAAGTATAACCAAAAATAAAACTTGAAAAATAGAAGTAAGAACAAAGAAAAGAAAATACAATAATATTGATATTATTTAAAATATAAAGATGATCACAAAAATTAAATATCAATAAACAAATAAAAATAGTATAACAAAATAAAGCAAACCATAAAAGATCATTGGGGATGAAAAGCGAAGAACTTATCAATAAATTTTATAATTGAAGAAAGGAGACACAACAAATTTTGATCAATGTTCACACACAATGAGGGGACAATTGATCCTCTCATTGTGTTCGAATTTATGGTTGGGATGATAAAAATTTTATTGTTGTGCCTAATTAAAAAGAAAAGATAAAATTAAAGAAAGAGATAAATATGGAAGAGTGCATATTAAAGAAGAATGATTAAGTTAATAAAACTGGAATGATCTAGAGAACCAAGGAAATAATTAATTAATTGCTTTGTGGAAGAAAATCGTGAAATGATCCATAATTAAAATTAAACAAAAATTAAAGGTGATTTATCAATTAAAAATAATTCAAAATTCTAAGAATTGAGAATTGAGTGACTAACTGCTCTCAAATATGTAATAGTATAGATTTATATTTTTTTTAGGATGTCCTCTGCTAATATTTTATTTTCTAATATTTTGTTATGTCATAGTTTTATGTTAATTTCTTTACTAATCATTTTTTCGCTAATGAACAATTAGTTTGAATAATAGTAAAACTTTATTAATATTTTTTTTGTTTTATAAAGTTTAATATTATTATAGGAAATATATTACCTAATTTATTTCTTCTATTCTAATATATAAGTTTTCTAGATATTATAAATGTTCTTTATAACTATGATGAGTAATTTAAGTTGAAAATTAATGAAAATATTATTTAATTTCAAATTCAAATGTATTTTATATTTTTGAAATATAAAATTTCAAAAGATCTAAACATTTCACTTAATTTATAGCAAGTAATTTAAAATATTTAAGTAATACAGTAATGAACTTGTCATTCAATCTTATATTGTTAAACAATATAGTCTTTTCCATAATTCAAAATTGTACTAAATGACTAATTAATTAGTAATAAGTATTTCTAATTTAAACTAACTATTCCGTTATATCTAATAGATATATATTATTATGATAACTTAGGTCATGGTTTGGAAGAATGACACATATATCTAGTAATCTTTCATTGACACTCAAAAAAACGGGAGATTTCATGACATAGATGATTAATTTGGTAAATTAAATCATATACATATATAACAACTAGCCCAACTTCTTTTCTTTCAATTTTTTGGTCACGCTATGGAAATACAATGACATCGTATTTTGTTGTAGCCGTTGGAGAGCAACTAAAACTTATAGCTTCCCCATCTTTGTATAGAAGCCAGTCCCTTGTGGCCTTTAGTGTAAATAGTGCTTATGATTATTTGATATAGAGCTCGTTTCAATAAATTTTTTTTAGAGACAAAAACACTTATTTTTTGGAAAAAAAAACTTCAGAGGAAAAAAATTGTGTTTGAATGGTTCTTTTTTTTTTTTTTTAAAGCAGAAGTCAGAAAAACAACCAAAATGGTTTTTGTTAGAAGTTATTCTAGAGTAGTTTTAAATAGAAACACCATTTAAAGCACTTTCAATTATCGCATCCAAATGCAAAATTGTTTGACTTAAAAAAAAATTCTATTATAAAAAGAACCGTTCGAGAGGCACTTTTTTTTATGCCTAACAAAAAGGGACCTGAAAGCCCGTTTGGATAGCCTTTTATTAGAAAAGAATCACTTATTTTCTAAAAAGAAGTACGTTAGTGAAAAAAAAATTATGTTTGGATGAGCTTTTTAAAAAAGTAATAGCCAAAATGTGACTTTTTTTAGAAGCTACTCAATGTAGCTTAAAATAAAAGTACGTTTTAAAGCACTTCTAATTATTGCATTGAAACACAAAACTATTTAGCTTAAAAAAAGCTCCACTAAAACAAACACGGCTTAAGAATCATTTTTTTTAAATCCATCCAAATAGACCCTTATTTCTATTTGTCTTGACAGAAGTTTGCTTAAATAATTGCAAGTATAGTAGTAAGTAGCTGGAATGTTCTGCTTATGCGTTTAGTCCCTATATATCTCCATCGACCAGGCACAACTTCACATCTGGAAATACTATTGTTTATAATGACTGATTGATGATAATTACTTTATTAAGAAGACATACTTTTATTTGTTGACAATTTAACTTTATGTATTAGCTAGTTAGCGATACAAGGATATACCAATTAGAAGAACATAAATAATTTCACGTTATCAAGTGAATCATATTATTAGAACAAAGTAACACACAAACGTCACCACTTATTTTCCATTTAGTCTCGAGACTTATTTCAATGTCATGGTACAAGAAAACAGGAAAAGAAAAGCAGCGAGTCAGAGTAGATTATTCAGAAAATTGTAGATACACAAGGAGTTACGTCTATACTTTCCCCTTATAAGGTTAATGTAATTTTTGAACTTGGTTGATAGGACGTGGCTCGAAGTGCATTCTTGTACCCCATCCTTATTTCTTGTCAGTTGAACCTGCGTGATGATGTCAATGGTTAGCTGTCAAGTCAAATCTCCAAGGACCATCATTGGGCAATGGAACAGCAGGTGGTGGAAAAGGCTTAGGAATAATAATACTTTTTGCGGCCTCATCCTCGTCTCTTGCGTGAAAAACATATTTTGCAGCCTCATATTTATATATTGTTATGAGAATCGGACCGAATATCGAATCGTCGGCCTTACTGATTATCGGTTCAATAGGTTTGACCATCTCGATCATCGGTTCAATCGGTGTGACGTCATAAATATGTAATAATTAATAAATTAATTTTTTTATATAAAAAAATTAAACATACATAAAAATAATTAAAAAAAAAACCTAATAATAATAATAATAACCACCAAACAAGGAATTTACCTTATTAAAAAACAATAATTGGTGGGAAAAAACAATAATTGAAACCAGACTTACATGAATGCACTAAAATTTTTGCCATATTGAAACAAATTACATAAACTGAAATTTTTGCCCTATTAAAACAAAGTGTGATA
Source organism: Petrea volubilis (assembly GCA_026212405.1). Lineage (NCBI taxonomy): Eukaryota > Viridiplantae > Streptophyta > Magnoliopsida > Lamiales > Verbenaceae > Petrea > Petrea volubilis. Next base: position 18,014,521 of record CM047871.1, on the reverse strand, counting down.
CCCAGACCCTTTTATCGACCTTATTATTATTATTATTATTATTATTATTATTATCATCATCATAATTTACTATTAATATGATTACGGATGCCATTGCTACTATTTTTATTATTATCGTTATTATTATTAATATATTATTATTAGTATTATTATTATTAGGACTTATACTTTTTATTAATATTGTCATTATTTCTTTTAACGGTGATTATTGTTATTATGATTATTATTAGTCATACCGATTGTTATTTCATTATTATCATTATTATTGCTATTGTTAATATTATTAATATTAGTTAAATCCTATTGGATTTAGGGATATTGGGCTATCCTATTAGGATTAGGATTATCGGGCTAATCACATTAGGATAAGACTATTGGGCTAATGCTATTAGGCTTAGGACTTTAAGTAAATCATATTAGGTTTAGAAAATTTAATTATATGTATATATATACTCACCCACAGAAAACTAGGATATTAAGTGAATAGAGTAAGAAAACGCAAGACTCGGCAGTCATTAACAACGTAGCAGTTGGGCGTCAACATTGTTAATTCCGATCGAGTGAGGTAATCCTTGCAAATTTCTAGCCCTCATTCTTCGTATTATGTATTAGAATATAGGAAATCATGGCATCCATATTTTCAATAATTTTAAAGCTAACAAATTCAACTCATAGTGCATCATGATGATTATAAATTAATATACACAAAACAAAGGCACACACACAAGAGGTGTGAATGTGTGTTTTGTCTCTTCCGTAATCATTGCAAATTGTGTGTGCAAATTTCACCTTTTGGTGTGTGTGGAATAGGAAACAAAGAGTTTTGTTTTAGATTGTTTTGTTTAATAATAGACTTGTACATATTGTTTTAATGGATTGGACAATTAGTTTTGTTAGATTGTTTTGTATAATAATAGACTTGTACATATTGCTTTAAGGATTGTACATTTAGTTGGAGTACACGTATGACATAGACACACACTTAAGGTGTTAATGTGTTATTTTGTTCATTATAATGATTACAAATTATGTGTGTAATTTTCACCTTTTGATGTGTGTGGAATAAAAAGCATAAGAGTTCCTTTTATATATGTATATGTATATATATATATGTGTGTGTGTGTGGGTTGGTTATTTAGGGGTATACGTACACATATATATATATATGTGTATATATGTATCTATATGCTCTCGTAATGGTTACACGATTTGATTTCTACAATTTAGGATAGTAAGGAAAAATAAATAAATAATAGAGAGAGAGATTAGGGTTAGGTTTTTATGAGGTTCCGCAATTATGAATTTTATACGATTATTTAGCAATAGTGTAATACCCATATCTTATATGTCTAGATTCAGCCGATCGAGATTAGATTTTTGAATGGTCAAGGGTTTGACAAATTAAGGAAGTGATTGATTGAGATAAGTGGTTTCTTTTCTCTATTTATTTTATAAAAATAAGTTTTCCATAAATTTATGTTTTCTTTGAAAAAGTTATTTTCACATATAAAAAGTGAATTTGAGCATGCTATTTTATGAATTTTTTTATATAAAAAGCTAAAATTGTTTTGTATTGTGCTATATGTGTATATACGAACATATTCTGAACACTCGGGATACTATTGATAGGAACGAGTTCTGAAATTTCTGACCGAGCTACGGGGTACAGTAGCAATTTCCGAACCCACTTAACAAGGTTGTAGTTAAGGCCCTCCTACGGGTAATAATAGTAGTGTCCGAATCCACTTAACGGGCTTATAGTTAAGGCTTTCCTACAAGTAATAATAGTAGTGTCCGAACCCACTTAACGGGGTTGTAGTTAAGGTCCTCCTACGGGAAATAATAGTAGTGTCCGAACCCACGTAACAGGGTTATAGTTAGGGCTTGATCAAATTGGCCAATAGAGATTTTGAATGTTCACGAGCATGGATATATAAATGAATTTGTCTGATTCTATTTTGTTATCCGTTCTGTTACTTGAAAGTCGAAAATATTGAATTTTTGAATATTGTCTATGTGTGCAAAGTGTGATTTTAATGCTATATATATATATATATATGTGTGTGTAACTTGCTCAAATTCGATAGAGGGTCAAAAGATCTCTTTCTGGGCGAGTACGCTCGCACAACTAATAATCATTTTGCAAAGGATAGTGCCGAGAAAGGTGACAGGAACAATTTTAGGGTTGGTGAGTGGGTTGATGGAGTCCCTGCTTAGGGAATTTAGTGATCGCTATTTAGTTTTGATGTTTCCTTGTATGGCTCTATCTATTAAGACTATTATGGATTAGCATCTTCTTATGTTTTAGAATTGGAGATGTAATAGTTAGGATTATTATCTTTTCTGCTGCGATGTTCGACTAAGGTTTTTCAATAAATATTTTATAATTTTTAGTATATTCTAATTTCCGTGGCTTAGTGTCTCTGAGTCCTTTGGGCTTAGGGGCATCGCCATGTTGCATCCCAGATCCGGGGCGCGACACAAAGGGGAAATGATTTTTTGCCATCAAAACTATGACGTTTTTTGGACTTTGCCACTTAAACTTTTTTTTTTGTCTTCAGTTTTCATCTAAACTATACGAATTTTTAACTTTACTACCTGGGGCCGATTTCCGGCCAAAAAAGTTGCCAGAACAGTTTTTTTTGACTTTACCACATGGTACTTTCCGGCAACTTTTTTGGCCGGAAATTGGTCCCAGGTGGTATAGTCAAAAAATTGTATAGTTTAGATGACAACCGGAGATAAAAAAATATTTAAGTGGCAAAGTCCAAAAAAGGTCATAGTTCGGATGGCAAAAAATCATTTCCCCTAAAACAATTACATAAACTGAAATTTTTTCCATATGTAAACAAATTACTTTCCAAACTAGTTATTTACATTACAATATAACTGAAATTGGGGGGAAAAACATAAATTAAAAAGAGGGTGAAATTTGGGGAAAAAAAAAACAGAAAAATAATTTTTATTTTGTTCATAGCTTGTTCTTTCTAACAAGTGCAGGAAACAAAGACCCTTTTTTATCAGAAGTCTTGGTTCATTCCTCAAGCTGATCCCTGGACGTATATAATCAATGAACTTGATCCTAGTTAATTGAGAGATAGACTTCAATCAGTACCCAACAAGTATTTCAAACCAATTTCAAACCCTTCAACAACATTCATCTCTTCGGAATTGAAATCAAGGAAACTGGCAAATTGATTAATTTCCCTACAATTCATCTTCCAGTTAAAATAGAACAAGACGTACAAGGTTGACTCCTACTTGAATTTGGTTTCTTTCATGCGTCTATTAACGAAGCATTGGCTCTCTTATACAATCTGCATCGCTGAAGGTCAGTGAAAAAATAAATTTTGGTTTGCGAATCTCTTGAGGCAAATTCATATTCTCAATTTGCCAGTTTTCTTTTTCTTTTTTTTTTAAGGGCGAAGAGCAGCACCACAGCAAATGGAGGAACAAGCAAGTTCCAGAACACCAAGGAGAAAATAACTACTGCCGAAAATAACAAGAAAATAACTACTGCCGAGCAATAAATCAAGCTAGATAGCGATTTAAAATCTTCGAATGATGACTTGTCTCTGAGGCTCGGCTTGCTATTACTGTAGTCGTTGTGAATGGTGGCTAGGGTATGGTTTGGACCGAAAGAAAAAAGAGGCAGAGAGCTGGGTTGCCTTGCTGCTGTTCAGACTTTAGACCAGTTTTTAATTTTTAAGTTTTAATCTCAAAATTAGGAAAATAATAATAATAATAATCGGCCAGCCGAACCAGTTCACAAACCAGGACCAGTTTGATCAATTTTTCACCGGTTTTGACAGGTTCTAGGCAGGCGAGTTACTCCCAGTTTTGGGGTCTAATTCAGACCGAACCAGGCGCGGGTCACCGATAGGACCGGCCAATCCGGTCTGGTTTTGAAAACATTGTATTTATCTCTTCTCACTTGATTTTCATCAAACTGACGAGCATCACAGTTGCACACAGTCGCCATCAAGTTCAATAATAAAATTGCCATGAACACAAACATAGCTTGAGAAGCCATTGCCATTGCCGTTGTTTAAACTAAGAGAATTGGGTAAGAGAAGACTATGATGACGATGCATTTTGATGTTAATCTAGGGTGTTTAAATATAGAGAACTGCTCAAAGGATCAGTTAAGTAGCGATGAATTAAATGGAAAGACTTATAAATGAGGATATTGGAAGAGGAATATGAATGGTAGTTGTCATAGTTTATACCATGATTTTTAGCAAGGTATACACATGTGGACAGAAAGCCGCGCTCATTTTCAATTGTTAGGCATGTTAGCTAATTGGATTTTGTACTATATTTACACCTCATTAATTGTATACATGATGCTTGTAATAATAGCACCTGCGGTTAGGTGTGCATTTATTTATTGGCTAATAATATTTTATTTATAATTTATTTTTCTCTTATGTTTTTTTTTTTTTTTGTTTTAATACACCAAAATTGCAGAATTAAATTTAAAAATTACAAGCCAAAAATATTGCACATTAGTGTACATCATAGGATTAAAAAAGACGAAGTTATAGCATGATCCTTAAAATTTTACACTCTAGTTAGTTATATTTTTTGAAAAGTACACTAGCATATGTGATCTAGCATTTTACTAAATGGTAACTATTACGCACCACATAAATGAGAACAACTGAAATATAGATGTGGTTTGGATGCTTTATTTTAATTAGTACTTTGAGTAATATTTCATACAATGGGAAAATTACATTTTTGATCATATAATTTAAGTCTTTCGGCACATTTAGTCCCACTGTTTATGACAACTGCATATTTGGCATAAGATCAATTTTTATGGCAACTATAGTTCCACGTTAGAAAGACAACATTGTTGATGTGGCTGACTGTTGTCGTTAGTCATGTGAGGAAGAAATACACTTTTAATTCCACAACTGATGCATCTTGACACATTCATTCATGTGCTCTAGGATAAATGAACAGTTAGTCTCACAAGATCCAAAATTTCACAATCTTGGTCCTCTCATTACCAAATTGCAATGATTCAAATTGTGAGGGGTAAATAACAATTATAATCTTTTTATCAGTTGGATGTGTTTCTAAGAAAATAATTGGTCTAGACTAGTTTGATAATAATCAACGGTCCACCTCAAACTTAATAAATATCATTGGCTCAAGTCTTCTACTTCGTATAATATAAAATAATATATATATATATATATGTTAAGATTTAATTGAATAATAATCAATCGTTTAGATTTATATTGATTGGTATCAAAAATCATATTTTTATTGTTAATAATATATGCAAAAATTCAAATTGTTCATGAGGTAACGAGTTCAATTATGGGTGGAGGAACATGAGGGAAGATGGTTGGAAGTGGAACAGTAGTGAAGGAGCGATTCACGATGGTTTAGTTCTCACTGACGTCTTTCCTCTAATTTTTTTCTTCTTATGATTGAAGTCCTTAGGCAATGGGCAAGTTGAATCTTTGCTCAATTTTGAAATTTTAACTAAAGTTTAATGGTTTAGTTTTTAAGTGAATGTGTGTGTGTAGTTGAATCTTCGCTCAATTTTGAAATTTTAAGTAAAGTTTTAATGGTTTAGTTTTTAAGTAAGTGTGTGTGTACACAATGTGTTTGTGTGTGTGTGTGAAATTGGGGGGTTGTGGGCAGAAGAGAAAGAAAAAAAAATGATATATATATATATATATATATATGTGTGTGTGTGTGTGTGATACTCTGACCCTTTTAAGAGGTACATTATTATTATGATTATTATTATATGAAATCTTTCTTTGAAGACTTTATGATACATGTCTATCATTATTTTATAAAATGCACGTCACAAAATATTTAATTAGAGACATTTTTCTTTCCCTCCATATTAAATCATACAATACACAATTTTCAAACATACACACACATACATATAGATACATACACACGAATATATATATATATATATATGTATATATTATAAACATCTAGATTCATCCAATGTCATTTTAACTACATTAAATACTAAGATTGTATAAGATATGCTAAGATTGTATAAGATAAAGTTTAATAAAATAATTCTATTTCCTGCTCCAACTATTATAAATAGGGGGTTTGGCTCCCATTTTCATCAACACACACACTTATAACACAAACACACACATGGTTATACACATATATATAGATATATCACTCTCTTTTAAACTCCTCTTCAAATATACCTATACATATATATATACATACATATATATATATATACACAAATATCTTGATATATATATACTTATTTTTGAAAATACTAAGATAGCTTATATTCATATTCTTATATTACGAAATTCATATGACCAGGCTTAGTGCCCGATTCGTTAAGTCCTGGATATTATAGAAACTCGAGTAGATTACTGTAAGTGGTTTCTTCCTTCTATTTATTTTATAAACATATGTTTTTCTTAAATTTACGCCTTCTTTGGGAAAGTTATTTTCTATATAAAAAGTGGATTTGAGCATGCTATTTTTTGAATTTTCTCTATGTAAAGTTAAAAACTATGTCATGTTGTGTTATATGTGTATATATGATCATACTCTGAACACTTGAATTTCTATCAGTAGGAACGAGTTCCTGAAATTTTTTACTGTACTACGGGGTACAGTAGCAATTTCTGAACCCACTTAACAGGGTTGTAGTTACGACCCTCTTACAGGTAATAATTGTAGTGTCCGAACCCACCTAATGGGGTTATAGTTAGGACTTGATCAAGTTGACTAGTAGAGATTCCGAATATTCACGAGCATGGATATATAAATAAATATGTTTGATTCTGTTTTGTTATCTATTTTGCTTTTTGAAAGTGTAAAGCCTTGATTTTTAAGCTTTTTTGTTTTACAAACATGATTTTCATGTTGGATATGTATGTAACTAGCTCAAATCCTATAGAGGACCAATAAATCCCTTACTGGGCAACTGCGCTCACACCACTAATAATTATTTTGCATAAGATAGTACCGACAAGAGTGACGAGGGTCAATTTTGGGGTTGGTGATCCAATGGAAGCCATCTTTGCCTAGAGAATAGAGTCAATGTTATTTTGTTACGTCATTTAAGACATTGATTTATGAAGACTATTGTAGCTTCATTTTTTATTTATGTTTTAAGCTGGATTGTAATAGCTAGATTCATCATCTTTTCCATTGCGATGTTCGACTATGGTTTTTCAATGAATATTTACGGTGTTTTAGTATGTTTTGATTTCCGTGGCTTAGTGTCTCTACATCTTTTCGGGCTTAGGGGCATCGCCGTGCCTCGTCCTAGATTTGGGGCGTGACAATATATGTGTGTGTGTGTGTGTACAAAGGACATAACTATACACTGCTCAATGTTGATCAAGATAAATATAAACCATAACTATACACTGCTCAACGTGTCATTTCGCACTATAATAGTTATTTTGAAAATTGTTTTTAAATGCTAGGTCATAAGACTATGATTCATACATATATAAATATCTTACACTATATATGTATATATTTTAAAGAAAAATTATATACATAAATATATAAGATTATATTTTCATTTCTTTAGGTATTTTTCATCATAAACATTGGAATAATTATACTAGGTGTAAAAATATCCTAAAAATATAGAAAGAGGGGGGGGGGATAAAATTTTATGTATATATATATATATATAATATAAATATATGGTGTATATTATTACTTGCTCCCCAATTCTCCTAGCATTAAATAAATATTCACACATGCAAGATTTCTTTTAGATATATTTATACATGTAAGGTTTAGATTAAACTAGATTATGAAGTGTGCATTTAGACTCACACTTAAGCCTAATTAGGATGACACTTAAGCTTATCAGTTGGAAGATTTCATTTATTATCACCGTTAGTTGTAAACTTAGGTGGAAAGATGATAATAATTAGAAAATGACTTAATTATTTAATAATCTTCTTTCTTAGCACAACTACTATAAATAGGGGATAAATTGGGAAGCTAGCACTTCATTTTGATCCCACAAAACACACAAACATATCCACACACACTCTAAATCCCGCCTAAGACACACCCACCCATACTCATCTTGCTCTCAACACACAAAACACTCTATATTTACAGTATATCTTCTACCCACATATATATACATAAACCCTTCTTTTTACATACCTACATGCATCATAACCCTTTATACATCCCCTTAATTCCATAAAACACTCTTGAAAAGGGTAGAAGAATATTTAATTAAAGTACGGGACCTTACTTAATTTCATAAGTAAAGTTCTTACTTATAGAAGTAAGTGTGACTTTAAATGCTTCATATTTGGTACAAGGTAGAAATTTTGCCTATGGCATGAGTTAGAATTAGGTTTTTATGAAGGAGATGGCATTTTATCTTCCTCATTAGACCCTAGGAGGTAACCACAAGTTGGTTTCCATCTTGGGTCTTAAGGAATACAAGAGAATTTAGTTATGTGCATATAGTGATTCTATGAGCATGTTACACTGAAATTTCTGGAATTCATGCTGAATTTTGCTTGAATTGTGTTAGAATGATTCTTGAACTTTGTGTTATCATGTTTTACACTTTGTTAGTGTATTATTTATGTGATAGAAACTGAAATTTCAAGTTTGTCAAGATGAATTTCTAATTAAATACCTGCTGGAATTACTGTTCACATGCTGAAAATTTGGTTTTCAAGTTGAAAATCTTCTTTTCTTGGAAGCTGGAAAATCTGATTTTTACCAACAACAAACCCATTTTATAGGCTGTAATTTCAGTGTATAATAAGCTAGAATTACAGTATTTTCAAAGCTGGAAAGTTCGGTTATGAAAGCTGGAAATTTCAGAAGTTGCGCGCTAAAGCGTTTTGTGTTGTAGTCTGAAAATTCCAGGTCTCGTAAGCTGGAAATTCAAAAATTTACCAACTAAAACCTTATTTTACAACACTGGAATTATAGTTGTGGAATCTCAGCGGGTTTTAACCCGGAAATTCAGTGATCGCAAATTGGAATTTTCAGTTCGTAGCAAGTGATCGTAGACTGAAATTTTTAGTTCGTAGAAGCTGGAGAAAATGTTCATTCATGCGAAATTTATTTGAAAATATGTTGAAATTCTGTGAAAATATGTGACATACATGAAATTTACATGTACATGTCGGGCCCCAAAGTGATAGAGGTGGACAGAGTGTCTATGTATTGAAGTGGGTCATATGATAATTGGCATATGCCCAGTCTTAAATTAGTTCCCGATCCTCCATCGTTGCCTAATCTCTCCTTGCATGGACGGAGTGTCTAAGTATTGAAGTGGGTTGTAGGATAATCGGCATATGCCCCGGATATGACCATCGGAGTGATTGGTTGGGAATTGGAGTGTTTGGTTGGAAATATCGACATGAAGTGATAAGGTACCCACCCGTCGAGGTCGAAGAAATAAAACGTGAAATTATGTGATTATATGTTCGAAAACTAAATGTTGCAATATGCACATACCTCACACGAACACCTCATGCTATTATACAAAATTTTTACTCAACATGTTTGTTGATGATGTGTTTATAAAATGTTTTAGCTAGAAATGAGGTGGAGGTTACCAGCAAGGAAGACGGAGCAAAACGGTTCGAGGCTTTTAGTTAGTTCGATGTAGTCGGGTCTTGTAATTACAAACATGCAATATATAAGTGACTTCTTGTACATATTGTGGGTTACTTAATAAAATCGTTGTTGTGTGCTTTTGAGTAAAGTTGGTCATTTGCTTGAAAATGGTGAATATATATTCTCGGCATCTTAGCTAGAATTCTCTGGTCGTTACAGTAACTTTCTCTCATGTGAAGACAACTAACGGCCACATCAGTGACTCTGTCGAATTTTTTACTGTGAAACTATAATTGTCATAAAAGTTAATCCTGCACAACTACATCTAGATTTATGGTAAAAAGCTCAATTACATATAACAAGGCATCGTGGCCATTGGTCTAGCGGTGTGATTCTCGCTTTGGGTGTAAGAGGTTTTGTGTTTGATATTCGGAATGCCTCTTTTTCTCATTGTCCTTTTTGGGCTATAATTTCGAAAATTGACATTCAGACAATTGTGAGGGAGAGAATCTTGTTGGAAAAAACTCCCAACCTGCGGAAGGTTTAGGTCTAGTAGGGCACATGGACTTGGAGAATAATATGGGTTAGAGCGGCAAATAGACAAGTCAGTCCGGTTTTGGGTCGAGCCCGATTAGGTTGGATTATAAATGGGTTAAGTTCAAAATAAATTCTTGATAAGTTGAAAATGGATCGGATTGCAAACGGGATTGAC
>CM047871.1:17915439-18003721 GCA_026212405.1 Petrea volubilis | reverse complement strand
ATGATGAAGGTATAAATCGAGGCGTAGGAATTTGGGGTCAGCTTAATTGGGCTAATGTTTAAACGATTAAGAATCCAGAAGATAAAGGCGGGGATGGGAAACCTAAGCCCGTTCTCAATATGGAAGTAATGGGTGGGGATGCACCCCGGGGGTGGGTGGACAATAGAGTCCTCGTTGGTGGGCCATATTAGGCTGAAGGGGGCCTTGGTGTAGTAGTTCAGCACCTTTGTGAACATCTCGATCAGAGTTGTGGGCGATGATATTGCCCCAGCTCACGGTTGTCTGGTTGCCCCCTATGGTCTTCCTCCTTTGGCCTGGAGCCTCTCGGTGATCCTCTTTGATGAGCCCGTCCTCAGCTACTTCCCTCCACCTAGGTACTGACACATCCGAAGGGTCTCTCTCTAGGAGGAGTTCGATCCTAGGCGAACACACGCTGCCTCATCTCCTCCGCCCCTCCTCGGCTAACTTGTGCTGGCTTCACTGGGGTATTGAGAAGATGCCCCAACGTCCACTTCTTCCCCGAATGAGGTCTCTGTACCCGACGATGACGACAACTCTATATCACTTAAATTCCCCCCGGATAGAGACCTCTCTACTCTATTCTAACTATCGCTACTACTCTCTGATTTGCTCATGGTAATTGGTGAGCTAAGGAAGTTTAAAGAAGAAAGGAAACACAGAAATGGAAAAGAAGAAGGGAGATGAGTATCTAAGTTTTGGCTGGCTCGAAAGGGTGTTTGATTGCTCAAAAATTTTCCTGTATGCTTGGTGCTCTTAGAGTTATGCTCGGGGCTTCTTTTGGTCTCGGAGTTAAAATGATGTGCTTAAGACTACGCCCGGATCCTCTATTTATAGAGCGGTAAAAATGTTCTTCGGGAAGTTCAACTATCGCCCGCAGTCATTATCAATAGTCAAACTTCAACGGTCAAATTTTGAATTTACCACCATAACCCATAATCAGATGTTCGCTCAGAATTTGCTATATTGAGCCTCATCAAGTTCATGGCCTTCCTAATCCTTAAAAATCCAAGCAGCCCATAAACTGGGGGGAATAATGATATGGTGGAATCCGACTCCACCACATCGGTGCCAGCTCAAGGCATAAGACCAACAACAGATCACCGCTTGGCATAAAGGCCACACGCGTCACCAATTTGCAAGGCGCCACGTGTCTACCGATTCCTTGGTGTCCGAGAAGAGTTGTGTCTCCATAAACCTATCCGATCCAACTTAATGCCATGTCTCCACGAACCTCACCTGTGAACTCTCTGATAAGGGGAGTCAACTCTCCTTGGGTGGTCCCCCCACTTCCTCGAGGTGGTCCCAAAAATAATCGTCTCTGTCACAACGGTTGCACCCAGCGCCTCTACTACGATATGTCAGGGAATATCCCCTATACAAATGACGAGGCTAGGCCGATCCAACCCTAGCCTAACCCATTCATCTCCGAATGCTACAAATAGTTGGTTTATTACTGTTCATAAGAAAAACAAGCTTTCTGAAATTCTTACTGCGCATTACCTTACCTTCCGAATACCTACTCGAATACTGACTTGAGCATCGGAGGATTTTTGCCAGAGACACTTCCGGATAGGCTCACGTGTGTTTCATCTTAGCAGGATAGAAACCGACCAGCACTCAGATACCTTAACTTGGACTATTGGACATTTCAGAGACCTTTAGGAGCATACCTGATTGAATACCAAAGTCCGACCACATCACTACTTATTTTAAAATTTTATGTTTTTATTTTATTTATACCAGAGTATATGTTTATATGTATCCTATATGCTATTGGTAAAATATAATGTTTTCTTCTTACTACTCCCCTGAGACTATTGACATCGATAGATTCTTTTAGCATTTTTAAAAAATGGTTCAAGTACTTGTATTAATTCATTAACTTGTTTTCTTCATAGTTTAACTTTTGTTTTGAGAAGAATATAAGGAACAAAAATGAATTTTTAGGTGATACCCATTGGTACGTTAAGGACAACTTTTTATTTGGGGTTACAAATGTGGAACACTAACTTTCAAAATTTTTATAATTCTAGGACAAATTGGTTGAAAAAGCATAATTTGACCAAATATTGTTACATCAATATCGGATAATACATACGTGACGGCTATTAATTTTGGGATTTTGCCAACATGTCTGATGACATGGATTTTGGAGTGTACACCTTGGAGCCTACTAGATTAAAATAAGAGGGGAAAAAAAGATTTTAAATTAATTTCAAATAAAATCTAAATTAAAAATTAAAATTAATAAATCACAAATTTTTATGTTTGTAGATCTGTAGTAGAAGTAATAATAATAATAAAATTATTCATATATATATATATGTGTGTGTGTGTGTGTAGATTACGTGCACTAGGAATGTAATTTTTAATATGTATTTTCCTTACAAAATTCCAACTCAATATTTACATGTAATCCAATGTGACAATATAAGTTACCAATTAGATTGCAACTCATTCCAACATAAGTCACATGCATGCCACATGGCAATTTCGGATGAAAATGGCCATTCTGAATGCCAAAGTTCTAACATTGCAAAAAGTTTGAAAGTTAATGTCCTGCATTTGCCACTCCAAGTAAAAATTGTCCTCCATGTGTTAGGAGGAATTTTAACTGTAAAGTACAATTTGTCCAAGAATACAAGAATTCGGATGTGGATAGAATATCTTGTAGGATACATTTAACCTCATTTCATATTTCGTCATCTCAAAGCTTTAATTTTATGAAGTTCCATCACCAAACTTTTCATGTCATGTTTTGAATACTCAATAAATACTAGCGTATCGGATACACTCAATGCCGATTTAAAATGAAATGAGAAATAATTTAATCAAATGGTCAAATTTTTAATAATATAAAACTAAATTCTTGTTAAATTTTATGCAAATATATCTGTTTCTGAACTATTTCTTTATTTATATTATCTTTTTAATTATTTATAATATACTTATTATATTTACGATAAGTTAAAAAATAAAATTAAAGTAAATTTATTTTTGATTGTAACATAAATAGAAATATAAAATAGAAATAAAATTTGAGAACCAAACAAAGGGAGAGAGATGACAATAAAAAATTTTAAAGCAAAAATTGTTGTTAGAGGGAAGAGAAAAAAATAGAGAGATAAAGGTAGTTGAAAGGTATTTTAGAAATAGTATAATTAAACACACCAAATGAAAAAAGTCGAAGGTCCTCCCACTTTATTAATAACTAGTATACTGAGCACAGTGGATTTGTGTGAACAATAAAAATGAATTGTAATCTAATGAAATGAATAAATTTAAAATGAATTTTTTATTGAACATGTATAAATGTGTGTGCATATAATAACTATTTTTACTATTTATATTATCTTTTCAACTATGTTTAATATATTGAATAAATTTTTGATAAGTGAAAAACAAAAATAAAAATATTAAGAAAAGTAGAAAATGAAGTAAAAGAAAATTATAAAAAATTGGATGTGAGAGATGAGAGGAAAGAGAATAGAAAATAAAAATTAAAAATACATTTGAAAGATGAGAGAGAGAGAATAATAAGTGAAGATATAGTAGGGGTATTTCAATATATAATTTTTTAATTATATATGGAAATTATAATAAATGAAATTATAAATATTTATTAATTTTTTATATGAATAAAAATTAGTACGTATTAAAATTAAGATAAGTGAAAAAATAATATAAAATAAAACATATGATTGAAAATAATCTATATATATATATATATATAATTAAGAAACCTTGAAGTTATCTAGGTAATTGCATACGTGGATATTCTCATTTTTTCATGTATGAAATTCAAATTTTTGTTATATGAATTTAAAAAAGTAAATTTGCGGTTCATGTTTATCCAAAAGAATCCAACAATTATAAAGTATTTAAAAATACTTAACTCCCCAAACTATGCTCGTTTTCACATTTTGCCATACGAACTTTTACGAGTTGTACTTTACCATATGAACTTGATATTTTCTACACTTAAACCCCCTCCAATCATTTTTTGGCAATAAGTAACCTCTGATGTAAGGACACATGTCCTATTTTCATTCATTTTTATTGTCGGAAAATGACCATAGGGAGTTGAGTGTGAAAATATAAAATTTTGTATGGTAAAGTATGAAAACAATCATAGTTTGACGAGTTAAGTGTTTTTATCCCTAACTAAAATTTTGTCTAGTTTTATGAATCTTTCTCTTAAATTATCACTAGCCTTGTTCTGTAAGTACTCCGAGAATGAGAGCTAGCTACCTACACGTGTGTGTGGGGGGGGGGGGGGTGAGGGAATTCAAAATTGAATATTAGTTAGCTAAGTAAAGAAATTGCTATTCCTAATCTACATAGTTGGGGTAAGCAAGACGTACCTTCATATCTGTACTTTATATATTCTTTTTATATTTCATATGAAAGATGCACATTAAATATACACATTTTATAAGCAACATGGAGAAAGATATAAGACAAAAATTTGACCAATATTGGGAATTTTATTGTACTGTATTGACGTTTGCTATTATTCTCCATCCCAATATAAATTTGAGTTTTAGTTTTACCATAAGAAGCTCAATCCGAACACAGAATCTGAGAAAGTTGATTTTTTAAAAGAGCAAAAGATGTTATTTGAGGAGTACTTGCATGCATCCCCATCAAGAGCAGCGCAACATTCAATTGTGAGAGCAACTAGTGGGGGCGACGATGATGTGGACATTATGATGAAGGTAAATGCATATCATTATTTTTTGTTATTTTTTTTTATTTTTGTTTAAACTAATATCTATCTTTGTTTCATTTTTTTGGAGGAGTTTGCCTTGTACAAGAGTGAATGTGCAGATGTTACAAGAAAATCACAATTAGAATCATACTTAGATGAGACTTTAATTGATAGAAAACAATTTCTAGACCTTGATGTGCTTAAGTATTGGATAGAAATTTGTGTTGTATATCCTAAACTTGTGATGATGGCTATTGATATTTTTGAGGGTTTCAATCACTAGAGTCGCATCTGAATTTGCTTTTAGTCATGGTGGTAGAGTTTAGGAAGTTTTGCAGATCTATTCTACCGAAGAATGCTGACACGAGTCGTGATTGGCTTGAAGGTCCAAATTTTAAATGTTTTTATCAATATATTTAACATTTTTTTGTAAATTTATTTGATATTTTAGATATAATTATAGTTCTTCATACTACAACTTATGAAATCAATGATGAAGATGAAAATGACCTCTCAACTGATATTGAGAAGTTTATTACACAAATCGGGAATACCTCATTTCAAGTTGCAAGCACATACTTTATTATGACAATGTAATTTTTATTATAATTAAATTATTAAAACTTCACATAATTTTGTGTAACTTTTTCATGGAATTAGGTTATTAACATGAAGTTTTGAATTGCCAAGCACTAGAGACTGAAGTGCTTTTGCTGGAATCCTCACTCCAATTTGTTTTTCTTTCTTTATTTTTTTGTTGGAATCAACTTTCCTCTTTAGTTGTGTAATTATATCTTATTTTTATATAATTTTATTTTTCAAACTTATAATTCACTACTACGAGATGGAAGTTTAAGTAAAATATAATATTGAAAATTGATTTTGTCTAAACTTGTTTTATTTTTTATGTTTTAATTTGTATGAGTCACAAAATGTATGTATTTTTTGTCCTTTATTGATCTTTCACCTCTCACATAACTATAATTAAACTATCATAGTAATTAATAGTCAATCCCGTTTGCAATCCGATCCATTTTCAACTTATCAAGAATTTATTTTGAACTTAACCCATTTACAATCCAACCTAATCGGGCTCGACCCAAAACCGGACTGACTTGCCCATTTGCCGCTCTAACCCATATTATTCTCCAAGTCCATGTGCCCTACTAGACCTAAACCTTCTGCAGGTTGGGAGTTTTTTCCAACAAGATTCTCTCCCTCACAATTGTCGGAATGTCAATTTCCGAAATTATAGCCCAAAAAGGACAATGAGAAAAAGAGGCATTCCGAATATCAAACACAAAACCTCTTAAACCCAAAGCGAGAATCACACCGCTAGACCAATGGCCACGATGCCTTGTTATATGTAATTGAGCCTTTTACCATAAATCTAGATGTAGTTGTGCAGGATTAACTTTTATGACAATTATAGTCTCATAGTAAAAAATTCGACACAGTCACTGATGTGGCCGTTAGTTGTCTTCACTTGAGAGAAAGTTACTGTAATGACCAGAGAATTCTAGCTAAGATGCCGAGAATATATATTCACCATTTTCAAGCAAATGACCAACTTTACTCAAAAGCACACAACAACGATTTTATTAAGTAACCCACAATATGTACAAGAAGTCACTTATATATTGCATGTTTGTAATTACAAGACGCGACTACATCGAACTAACTAAAAGCCTTGAACTGTTTTGCTCCGTCTTCCTTGCTGGTAACCTCCACCTCATTTCTAGCTAAAACATTTTATAAACACATCATCAACAAACATGTTGAGTAGAAATTTTGCATAATAACATGAGGTGTTCGTGTGAGGTATGTGCATATTGCAACATTTAGTTTTCGAACATATAATCACATAATTTCACGTTTTATTTCTTCGACCTCGACGGGCGGGTACCTTATCACTTCGTGTCGATATTTCCAACCAAACACTCCAATTCCCAACCAATCACTCCGATGGTCATATCCGGGGCATATGTCGATTATCCTACAACCCACTTCAATACTTAGACACTCCGTCCATGCAAGGAGAGATTAGGCAACGATGGAGGATCGGGAACTAATTTAAGACTGGGCATATGCCAATTATCCTATGACTCACTTCAATACATAGACACTCTGTCCACCCCTATCACTTTGGGGCCCGACATGTACATGTAAATTTCATGTATGTCACATATTTTCACAGAATTTCAGCATATTTTCAAATAAATTTCGCATGAATGAACATTTTCTCCAGCTTCTACGAACTAAAAATTTCAGTCTACGATCACTTGCTACGAACTGAAAATTCCAATTTGCGATCACTGAATTTCCGGGTTAAAACCTGCTGAGATTCCACAACTATAATTCCAGTGTTGTAAAATAAGGTTTTAGTTGGTAAATTTTTGAATTTCCAGCTTACGAGACCTGGAATTTTCAGACTACGACGCAAAACGCTTTAGCGCGCAACTTCTGAAATTTCCAGCTTTCATAACCGAACTTTCCAGCTTTGAAAATACTGTAATTCCAGCCTATTATACACTGAAATTACAGCCTATAAAATGGGTTTGTTGTTGGTAAAAATCAGATTTTCCAGCTTCCAAGAAAAGAAGATTTTCAACTTGAAAACCAAATTTTCAGCATGTGAACAGTAATTCCAGCAGGTATTTAATTAGAAATTCATCTTGACAAACTTGAAATTTCAGCTTCTATCACATAAATAATACACTAACAAAGTGTAAAACATGATAACACAAAGTTCAAGCATCATTCTAACAAAATTCAAGCAAAATTCAGCATGAATTCCAGAAATTTCAGTGTAACATGCTCATAGAATCACTATATGCACATAACTAAATTCTCTTGTATTCCCTAAGACCCAAGATGGAAACCAACTTGTGGTTACCTCCTAGGGTCTAATGGGGAAGATAAAATGCCAGCTCTTTCATAAAAACCTAATTCTAACTCATGCCATAGGCAAAAATTCTACCTTGTATCCAATATGAAGCATTTAAAGTCACACTTACTTCTATAAGTAAGAACTTTACTTATGAAATTAAGTAAGGTCCCTACTTTAATTAAATATTCTTCTACCCTTTTCAAGAGTGTTTTATGGAATTAAGGGGATGTATAAAGGGTTATGATGCATGTAGGTATGTAAAAAGAAGGGTTTATGTATATATATGTGGGTAGAAGATATACTCTAAATATAGAGTGTTTTGTGTGTTGAGAGCAAGATGAGTATGGGTGGGTGTGTCTTAGGCGGGATTTAGAGTGTGTGTGGATATGTTTGTGTGTTTTGTGGGATCAAAATGAAGTGCTAGCTTCCCAATTTATCCCCTATTTATAGTAGTTGTGCTAAGAAAGAAGATTATTAAATAATTAAGTCATTTTCTAATTATTATCATCTTTCCACCTAAGTTTACAACTAAGGGTGATAATAAATGAAATCTTCCAACTGATAAGCTTAAGTGTCATCCTAATTAGGCTTAAGTGTGAGTCTAAATGCACACTTCATAATCTAGTTTAATCTAAACCTTACATGTATAAATATATCTAGAAGAAATCTTACATGTGTAAATATTTATTTAATGCAAGGAGAATTGGGGAGCAAGTAATAATATACACCATATATTTATATTATATATATATATACATAAAATTTTGTCCCCCCCCCTCCTTCTATATTTTTAGGATATTTTTACACCTAGTATAATTATTCCAATGTTTATGATGAAAAATACCTAAAGAAATGAAAATATAATCTTATATATTTATGTATATAATTTTTCTTTAAAATATATACATATATAGTGTAAGATATTTATAAATGTATGAATCATAGTCTTATGACCTAGCATTTAAAAACAATTTTCAAAATAATTGTTATAGTGCGAAATGACACGTTGAGCAGTGTATAGTTATGGTTTATATTTATCTTGATCAACATTGAGCAGCGTATAGTTATGTCCTTTGTATACACACACACACACACACACACACACACACACACATATATTGTCACGCCCCAAATCTAGGACGAGGCACGGCGATGCCCCTAAGCCCGAAAAGATGTAGAGACACTAAGTCACGGAAATCAAAACATACTAAAACACCGTAAATATTCATTGAAAAACCATAGTCGAACATTGCAATAGAAAAGATGATGAATCTAGCTATTACAATCCAGCTCAAAACATAAATAGAAAATGAAGCTACAATAGTCTTCATAAATCAATGTCTTAAATGACGTAACAAAATAACATTGTGTGAAACCCCGACCATATTATGATGTACATTATTATTATTATTATTATTATTATTATTATTATTATTATTCATATTAGGATTATTATTGTATTATTATTATTATTATCATAATCATAATTTACTATTAATATGATTACGGGTGCCATTGCTACTATTTTGATTATTATTGTTACTATTATTATTATATTATTATTAGTATTATCATTATTAGGACTTATACTTTTTATTAATATTGCCATTATTTCTTTTAACATTGATTATTGTTATTATGATTATCATTAGTCATACCGATTATTATTTCATTATTATCATTATTATTGCTATAGTCAATATTATTAATATTAGTAAAATCCTATTGGGCTTAGGTTTATTAGGCTAATTCTATTAGGCTTAGGATTGTTGGGCTAATTCTATTAGGCCTAAGACTATTTCATGACTTATAAATCCCATAACGTATCAAATTAGGATTAATCGTTATATTTAATTGGAGATTTAGGGTTACACACTAATAATATACATACGCATTAGAGTTATAGACAAGAGAGAGTAGTCGAGAGGGGGAGAGAGCAGCAACAGAACGCCTTGAGATTGACGCTCAGATAGAGGTAACTTTGCCGGGTAAGTAATTAACCTTGTTCAAGTTCTAATTGATAATACTCATGTAGGCCTTAGGATATTACAAGAAAACTGAATAACTTAAATTTGGATGAAACATGATTGAACCAATCACCTTTTGATTCAAGATTGCAATGATTACACGTTCACCCATATACACACACATTAGTTAAATAGGATGGTGCACTATAGGAGCATATCACCATACACATAAAAACACGTCTTTATATACATACATATATATATATATATATGTATATATTTATATGTCTCTCTTAATTAGTCAAGTGCATGGTGGGATTCTCTTATTAGCATAGGCAATAGTACGATTTCAACGATTAGATGAGTAATTCTAATATTAAATTCCTACATCAACAATGCATAAACAGTTATGCAAATATTATTTATTTCGGAATTTGTACATTAAATTGATCCATGATATATAAATATATATATATATATATAGGTTAATTATACTTCTTGATTTTTACGGTTCCATAAGATATGAATCTATATAGGTTAATTATAGATCTTGGTTCTTATAGTTCCACGAGATATAAAATTTACAAGTTAATTATAATCAAGTTGTTTTAACGGTAGTACTATAATAGAATGTTAACTTTTAAGGAGTTATCCCAATTTGATAGGGTATAGTAAGATAGCTTATATTCATACTCTTATGTTATTAGATCCATATGACCACGCTTAGTACCCGATCCGTGAAGTCCTGGATATCATAGAAACCCGAGTAGATTACGGTAAGTGGTTTCTTCCCTCTATTTATTTTTATAAAAATATGTCTTTCTTAAATTTATGATTTCTTTGAAAAAGTTATTTTCATATATAAAAGTGGATTTGAGCATGCTATTTTATGAATTTTCTATATGAAAAGATAAAATTATTTTATGTTGTGCTATATGTGTATATATGAACATGCTCCGAACACTTGGGATGCTATTGGTAAGAACGAGTTCTGAAACTTCCGACCGAGCTACGGGGTACAGTAGCAATTTCCGAACCCACTTAACGGGGTTGTAGTTAAGGCCCTCCTACGGGTAATAATAGTAGTTTCCGAACCCACTTAACGGGGTTGTAGTTAAGGCCCTCCTACGGGTAATAATAGTAGTTTCCGAACCCACTTAACGGGGTTGTAGTTAAGGCCCTCCTACGGGTAATAATAGTAGTGTCCGAACCCACTTAACGGGGTTGTAGTTAAGGCCCTCCTACGGGTAATAATAGTAGTGTCTGAACCCACCTAACGGGGTTATAGTTAGGGCTTGATCAAGTTGGCCAATAGAGATTTTGAATGTTCACGAGCATGGGTATATAAATGAATTTGTCTGATTCTGTTTTGTTATCTGTTCCGTTACTTGAAAATGGAAAACGTTAATTTTTGAATATTGTCTATGCGTGCAAAGTGTGATTTTAATGCTATATATATAAATATGTAACTTGCTCAAATTCGATAGAGGGTCAAGAGATCCCTTACTGGGCGAGTGCGCTCACACCACTAATAATCATTTTGCAGAGGATAGTGCCGAGAAAGGTGACGAGGAACAATTTTGGGGTTGGTGATCGTAGTGAAGTCATCGTTGGTTATTAGCTACGTCGTTTTATTTAAGATCTTGTTTATGGAGACTATTATAGCTTAGTCTTTTATTTATGTCTTTGAATTGAAGTTGTAATAGTAGCTAGAGTTATTATCTTTGCCGCTGCAATGTTCGACTAAGGTTTTTCAATAAATCTTTTATGGTTTTTAGTATGTTTTGATTTTCGTGGCTTGGTGTCTCTAAGTCCTTTGGGCTTAGGGGCATCGCCGTGTTGCGTCCCGGATTCGGGGCGTGACACATTGACTATATTCTCTAGGCAAAGATGGCTTCCATTGGATCCCCAACCCCAAAATTGATCCTCGTCACCCTTGTCGGTACTATCCTATGCAAAATAATTATTAGTGGTGTGAGCACAGTTGCCCAGTAAGGGATTTCTTGGTCCTCTATAGGATTTGAGCTAGTTACATACATATCCAACATGGAAATCATGTTTGTAAAACAAAAAAGTTTAAAAATCAAGGCTTTACACTTTCAAAAAGCAAAATAGATAACAAAACAAAATCAAACATATTTATTTATATATCCATACTCGTGAATATTCGGAATCTCTACTAGCCAACTTGATCAAGTCCTAACTATAACCCCATTAGGTGGGTTCGGACACTACAATTATTACCTGTAAGAGGGCCGTAACTACAACCCTGTTAAGTGGGTTCAGAAATTGCTACTGTACCCTGTAGTATAGTCAGAAATTTCGGAACTCGTTCCTACTGATAGAAATTCAAGTGTTCAGAGTATGATCATATATACACATATAACACAACATGACATAATTTTAACTTTACATAGAGAAAATTCAAAAAATAGCATGCTCAAATCCACTTTTTATATAAGAAAATAACTTTCCCAAAGAAGGCGTAAATTTAAGAAAAACATATGTTTATAAAATAAATAGAAGGAAGAAATCCCTTACAGTAATCTACTCGAGTTTCTATAATATCCAGGACTTAACGAATCGAGCACTAAGCCTGGTCATATGAATTTCGTAATATAAGAGTATGAATATAAGCTATCTTACTATTTTTGAAAATAAGTATATATATATCAAGATATTTGTATATATATATATATGTATGTGTATATATATATGTATAGGTATATTTGAAGAGGAGTTTAAAAGAGAGTGATATATCTATATATATGTATATAACCATGTGTGTGTTTGTGTGATAAGTGTGTGTGTTGATGAAAATGGGAGCCAAACCCCCTATTTATAATAGTTGAAGCAAGAAATAGAATTATTTTATTAAGCTTTATCCTATACAATCTTAGCATACCTTATACAATCTTAGCATATTATATACAATCTTAGCATATCTTATACAATCTTAGTATTTAATGTAGTTAAAATGACATTGGATGAATCTAGATGTTTATAATATATACATATATATATTCGTGTGTATGTATCTATATGTATGTGTGTGTATGTTTGAAAATTGTGTATTGTATGATTTAATATGGAGGGAAAGAAAAATGTCTCTAATTAAATATTTTGTGACGTGCATTTTATAAAATAATGATAGACATGTATCATAAAGTCTTCAAAGAAAGATTTCATATAATAATAATCATAATAATAATGTACCTCTTAAAAGGGTCAGAGTATCACACACACACACACACACACACACACATATATATATATATATATATATCATTTTTTTTTCTTTCTCTTCTGCCCACATCCCCCCAATTTCACACACACACACAAACACATTGTGTACACACACACTTACTTAAAAACTAAACCATTAAAACTTTACTTAAAATTTCAAAATTGAGCAAAGATTCAACTACACACACATTCACTTAAAAACTAAACCATTAAACTTTAGTTAAAATTTCAAAATTGAGCAAAGATTCAACTTGCCATAGCCTAAGGACTTCAATCATAAGAAGAAAAAAAATAGAGGAAAGACGTCAGTGAGAACTAAACCATCGTGAATCGCTCCTTCACTACTGTTCCACTTCCAACCGTCTTCCCTCATGTTCCTCCACCCATAATTGAACTCGTTACCTCATGAACAATTTGAATTTTTGCATATATTATTAACAATAAAAATATGATTTTTGATACAAATCAATATAAATCTAAACGATTGATTATTATTCAATTAAATCTTAATATATATATATATATATATATATATTATTTTATATTATACGAAGTAGAAGACTTGAGCCAATGATATTTATTAAGTTTGAGGTGGACCGTTGATTATTATCAAACTAGTCTAGACCAATTATTTTATTAGAAACACATCCAACTGATAAAAAGATTATAATTGTTATTTACCCCTCACAATTTGAATCATTGCAATTTGGTAATGAGAAGACCAAGATTGTGAAATTTTGGATCTTGTGAGACTAAATGTTCATTTATCCTAGAGCACATGAATGAATGTGTCAAGATCCATCAGTTGTGGAATTAAAAGTGTATTTCTTCCTCACATGACTAACGACAACAGTCAGCCACATCAGCAATGTTGTCTTTCTAACGTGGAACCAATGTTTTCAAAACCGGACCGGACCGGCCGGTCCAACCGGTTCGACCGGTGACCGGTGCCTGATCCGGTCTGAACTACCCTCCAAAACCGGGACTGAGTCGGCCCGCCGAGAACCGGTCAAAACCGGTGAAAAATCGGTTGAACCGGTCCCGGTTCACGGACCAGTTCGGCGGGCCGTGTCTTTAATTTTTTTTTCCTGCTTTTCTTTTATCTTCATGCCTCGTGAAGAAACAAAAGGAATTGAACCCTTGCTTGAAGCCCGCCCGTCAGCCGTGCTGCACGTCTTCCCTCGTCCGTCGCGCCGGCCGTCGGCTACCATTTTAATTTTTTTTTCCTGCTTTTCTTTTTTCTTCACGCCCCGTGAAGAAAAAATGGGTTGAACCCTTGCTTGAGCCTAGCCGTCCGCCGCACCGCGCATCTCTGCCCGACCTTCGCGCCGCTCGTCTGCTGCTGTCACGTTGAAGGTAAGAGCATGGTTACTTGGGGTTCCAAAGTCACATACAGTGACACAGATCTAAAGATGGAGAAAGAAATGAGTAGAGAGAAGTGAAATTCTGGAGAGGTAGAGAGAGAGTGGGTAGAGTTTTATGGAGAGAGAGAGAGAGAAACGTTCTTTTCAAACAGAGAAAGGGAGAGAGAGAGAGAGAGAGAGTGGATAGATTTTTCTGGAGAGAGAGAGAGAGAGGGAGAGATAGAAAGAGAAAGAGAAACGTTCTTTTCAAAGAGGGAAAGGGAGGGAGAGAGAAAGTGTAGAGTTTTTTACTTTTTTATAAAGTGAAAGTGTGGGTTTTTTTTAAATTAAATAATTAGAAAAATATTTTAATTTTGAATTCTAGTAAGAAAATGTTTTTAAAACATAAACAAGTATTACATGGTTCTACATTAAAAATTTATTTATATTTATATACCAATTATCTTCCTTCAAATTGAGTTAATACAAAAAACAATAATAATAAAAATAAATAGAAATACATTCCATATTCTATATTTCCATTAAGAAGAATTAATGCAGTCATTAAATGACAAATTGAGATGCACAATTGTGATATGTTGAATTCCAATGAAAGAAGAATTAGTGCATTTTGATAAAAATAATATTGGGTTTATTTGGACTTAAATGTAAGATGTGACAAAATGTATTTTTTGAATTATCTTGTTAATTGTTGTTAACTTTGGGATGAATGATAAGTTAGATTTTTATTAAATAGTAAGATAAATTTCTTGTTTGGTTATTATTATTATTATTGGGTTTTTTTCTATTTTTTTATGTATTTATTATTTTTTATATAAAAAAATTAATTTAATAATTATTACATATTTATGACGTCACACCGGTTAAACCGGTGGTCGAACCGGTTGAACCGGTAACCAGTAAGGTCGCCGGTTCAGTGTCCGGTCCGATTTTCCAGAACATTGCGTGGAACTATAGTTGCCATAAAAATTGATCTTATACCAAATATGCAGTTGTCATAAACAGTGGGACTAAATGTGTCGAAAGACTTAAATTATATGATCAAAAATGTAATTTTCCCATTGTATGAAATATTACTCAAAGTACTAATTAAAATAAAGCATCCAAACCACATCTATATTTCAGTTGTTCTCATTTATGTGGTGCATAATAGTTACCATTTAGTAAAATGCTAGATCACATATGCTAGTGTACTTTTCCAAAAATATAACTAACTAGAGTGTAAAATTTTAAGGATCATGCTATAACTTCGTCTTTTTTAATCCTATGATGTACACTAATGTGCAATATTTTTGGATTGTAATTTTAAATTTAATTCTGCAATTTTGGTGTATTAAAAGAAGAAAAAAACATAAGAGAAAAATAAATTATAAATAAAATATTATTAGCCAATAAATAAATGCACACCTAACCACATGTGCTATTATTACAAGCATCATATATACAATTAATGAGGTGTAAATATAGTACAAAATCCAATTAGCTAACATGCCTAACAATTGAAAATGAATGCGGCTTTTTGTCCACATGTGTATACCTTGCTAAAAATCATGGTATAAACTATGACAACTACCATTCATATTCCTCTTCCAATATCCTCATTTATAAGTCTTTCCATTTAATTCATCGCTACTTAACTGATCCTTTGAGCAGTTCTCTATATTTAAACACCCTAGATTAACATCACAATGCATCGTCATCATAGTCTTCTCTTACCCAATTCTCTTAGTTTAAACAGTGGCAATGGCAATGGCAATGGCTTCACAAGCTATGTTTGTGTTGATGGCAATTTTATTATTGAACTTGATGGCGACTGTGTGCAACTATGATGCTCGTCAATTCGACAAAAATCAAGTGAGAAGAGATAAATACAATGTTTTCAAAACCAGACCGGACCGGCCGGTCCAACCGGTGACCCGCGCCTGATCCGGTCTGAACTAGACCCCAAAACTGGGAGTGACTCAGCCTGCCTAGAACCGATCAAAATCGGTGAAAAATCGATCGAACTGGTCCTGCTTCGTGAACTGGTTAGGCGGGCCAATTATTATTATTATTTTTTTCCCTATTTTTGAGATTAAAACTTAAAAATTAAAACCTGGTCTAAAGTCTGAACAACAGCAAGGCAACCCAGCTCTCTGCCTCTTTTTTCTTTCGGTCCAAACCAAACCCTAGCCACCGTTCGCAACGACAACAGTAATAGCAAGCCGAGCCTCACGGACAAGTCATCATTCGGAAATTTCAAATCGCTATCTAGCTTGATTTATTGCTCGACCGTAGTTATTTTCTTGTTTAACCAAGATGAATATAGGCAGAGACTTACTCTCCTTGGTGTTCTGGAACTTGCTTGTTCCTCCATTTACTGTGGTGCTGCTCTTCTCCCTTAAAAAAAAAGAAAAGAAAAAGAAAACTGGCAAATTGAGAATATGAATTTGCCTCAAGAGACTTGCAAACCAAAATTTCTTTTTTCACTGACCTTCAGCGACGCAGATTGAATAAGAGAGTCGGTGCTTCGTTAATAGACGCATGAAAGAAACCAAATTCAAGTAGGAGTCAACCTTGTACGTCTTGTTCTATTTTAACTGGAAGATGAATTTTAGGGAAATTAATCAATTTGTCAGTTTCCTTGATTCAATTCCGAAGAGATGTCTATTGTTGAAGGGTTTGAAATTGGTTTGAAATACTTGTTCGGTCCTGATTGAAGTCTATCTCTCAATTAACTAGGATCAAGTTCATCGATTATATACGTCACGGGATCAGCTTGAGGAATGAACCAAGACTGCTGATAAAAAGGGGTCTTTGTTTCCTACACTTGTTAGAAAGAACAAGCTATGAACAAAATTAAAATTATTTTTCTGCTTTTCTTTTTTTCCCCAAATTTCACCCCTCTTTCTAATTTATGTTTTTCCCCCAATTTCAGTTATATTGTAATGTAAATAACTAGTTTGGAAAGTAATTTGTTTCCATATGGCAAAAATTTCAGTTTATGTAATTTGTTTTAATAGGGCAAAAATTTCAGTTTATGTAATTTGTTTCAATATGGCAAAAATTTTAGTGCATTCATGCAAGTCTGGTTTCAATTATTGATTTTCCCCCCAATTATTGTTTTCTAATAAGGTAAATTTCTTGTTTGGTGGTTATTATTATTATTATTATTGTTGTTATTATTAGGGTTTTTTAATTATTTTTATGTATTCATAATTTTTTTATATAAAAAAATTAATTTAATAATTATTACATATTTATGATGTTACACCAGTTAAATCAATGGTCGAACCGATTGAACCAATAATTAATAAGGCCGTTGATTCGGTGTCCCATCCAATTTTCAAAACATGAGGCTGCAAAATATGTTTTTCACGCAAGAGACGAGGATGAGGCCGCCAAAAGTATTATTATTCCTAAACCTTTTCCACCACCTGCTGTTCCATTGCCCAATAATGGTCCTCAGAGATTTGACTTCACAGCTAACCGTTGACATCATCACGCAAGTTCAACTGACAAGAAATAAAGATGGGGTACAAGAATGTACTCGAGCCACGTCCTATCCACCAAGTTCAAAAATTACATTAACCTTATAAGGGAAAAGTATAGCCGTAACCAATGTTTTAAAACTCGGATCGTTCATCGAATCGGAAAATTAACTAGGGTTAAGGGTCACCGGTCCGACCGTCGGGTTAACCGCGGTCGAACCGGTGACGTCATAATTATGTCATAAATAATATTTAATATATAAATAATATTTAATATATAAAAAATATCAAAAATAAAAAATACTAAAAAAAGCTCAAGTATTTTTCTTGTTTAAAATTATTATTTTAAGCAAAAAAAATGCAAATAATATAGTTTTAGCTTTTCAATATACACAATCATATATTTCTCAAATGAAATACACTTACTTCTAATATTAAAGGTTTGAAATATGGTAAAAAGAATTGTATTTAAAGAGATTAGTAGAAAAAAATGACATAAAAAAAATAAAAATAAAATAAAACTTGTGCATGAATTATTGAATAAGTCAATAGTACAGTAATAGCAATAGTAACACTAACAACAAGTCAATAATATAAGGAGAGAGAAAAAAAAACAAAAAAACAAAAAAAAAAACTAGGATTTGATTGACCCGGCCGGTTTTATTGACCCGGCACCGGTTCGACCGGGTCACCGGTTGAACCGCCGGGTCAATCGGTTCTCTCAAAATAGACCGGTTTTGAAGGCCATCCGGTTTTGAGGGTCTGACCGGGCCGTTTTATGGTCCGGGTGGCGGTCCAACCGGTCGAACCGGCCGGTCCGGGTTGGGTTTCAAAACATTGGCCGTAACTCCTTGTGTATCTACAATTTTCTGAATAATCTACTCTGACTTGTTGCATTTCTTTTCCTGTTTTCTTGTACCATTTCTTTTCCTGTTTCCTGTTTTCTGTTCACTTGAAAACGTGAAATTTTTTATGTTCTTCTAATTGGTATATCCTTGTATTGCTAACTAGATAATGCATAAAGTTAAATTGTCAACAAATAAAAGTATGTCTTGTTAATAAATTAATTATCATCAATCAGTCACTATAAACAAGAGTATTTCCAGATGTGAAGTTGTGCGTGGTAGATGTAGAGCCTGTTTGGATGGGCTTTTTAAAAATAAAAAACACTTATTTTTTGAAAAAAAGCACTTCAGATAAAATAAATTGGGTTTGGATGGGCTTTTTAAAAAAAACAGAAGCCAGAAAAAAAGCCAAAAAGGGCTTTTTTAAGAAGCTACCTCGGACTAGCTTCAAATAAAAGTACCTTTTAAAGCACTTTTAACTTCTGTATCCAAACACAATACTGCTTGACTTAAAAAAAAAGCTCTACCATAAAAAGCATCATCCAAGAAGCACTTTTTTTTCTAAACCCATCCAAACGGGCCCGTAGATATATGGGGACTAAACGCATAAGCAGACCATTCCAGCTACTTACTACTATACTTGCAATTATTTAAGCAAACTTCTGTCAAGAAAAATAGAAATAAGGGCCTATTTGGATGGGTTTAAAAAAAATAATTCTTAATCCGTGCTTTTTTTAGCGGAACTTTTTTTAAGTTAAACAGTTTTGTGTTTCGATGCAATAATTAGAAGTGCTTTAAAACGTAGTTTTATTTTAAGCTACAATGAGTAGCTTCTGAAAAAAGTCACGTTTTGGCTATTACTTTTTTAAAAAGTTCATCCAAACATAATTTTTTTTTTCACTAAAGTACTTCTTTTTAGAAAATAAGTGATTCTGTTCTAATAAAAGGTTATCCAAACGGGCTTTCAGGGCCCTTTTTGTTAGGTATAAAAAAATGTACTTCTCTAACGATTCTTTTTATAATAGAATTTTTTTTTAAGCCAAACAGTTTTGCGTTTGGTTGCGATAATTGAAAGTGCTTTAAATTGTGTTTTTATTTAAAACTATTATGGAGTAGCTTCTAAGAAAAACCACTTTTGGTTGTTTTTCTGACTTCTTCTTTAAAAAAAAAAAAAAAAAGAACCATTCAAACACATTTTTTTTTCTTATGAAGTTTTTTTTTTCCAAAAAATAAGTGCTTTTGTTTAAAAAAAAAAAAAATTCAAACGAGCTCTATATCAAATAATCATAAGCACTATTTACACTAAAGGCCACAAGGGACTGACTTCTATACAAAGATGGGGAAGCAATAAGTTTGAGTTGCTCTCCAATCGCTACAACAAAATACGATGTCATTGTATTTCCATAGCGTGACCAAAAAATTAAAAGAAAAGAAGTTGGGCTAGTTGTTATATATGTATATGATTTAATTTACCAAATTAATCATCTATGTCATGAAATCTCCCTTTTTTTTGAGTGTCAATGAAAGATTACTAGATATATGTGTCATTCTTCCAAACCATGGCCTAAGTTATCATAATAGTATATATCTATTAGATATAACCGAATAGTTAGTTTAAATTAGAAAAACTTATTACTAATTAATTAGTCATTTAGTACAATTTTGAATTATGGAAAAGAGTATATTGTTTAACAATATAAGATTGAATGACAAGTTCATTACTGTATTACCTAAATATTTTAAATTACTTGCTATAAATTAAGTGAAATGATTAAATCTTTTGAAATTTTATATTTCATAAATATAAAATACATTTGAATTTGAAATTAAATAATATTTTCATTAATTTTCAATTTAAATTACTCATCATAGTTATAAAGAACATTTATAATATCTAGAAAACTAATTGCTATACAATATTAAATCATATGCGCAAGTGTTCTTTTCTAAAATAACTTATTAGGATGTACAAATTTAAGGATCATGCTATAAATTTTTCACTTTGAAACCAACATGATGTACACTAAAGTGCGTCATTTTTGGATTGTTACTTTTAAATTTAACTTTGTGATTCTCATGTGTTAGAAAAAAAAGTCATAAGTTAAAAACATTGATAAAAAAATATTGTTAGCCAATAAGTAAATGCATAGTTAGCCACATGGTTGGTGTGCTATTAATATTATCATACATCTACCTGTTTAGTTCGCACCTGAACTAATGGGGTGTATAGATAGTATAAAATTGAATTAGTTAATTAGCCTAACAATTAAAAATAAATGCGGCTCTTTTCCCACATGCATATGCTTTGCTATAAGAATCATGTTATTAAATATGAAAACTACCATTCATATTCCCCTTCAGCAATATCCTTAGTTGTTAATTTTTCCAATTATTTAATCACTACCTAAGAATTACCTAGACCAGATCTCTATATTTAAACACCCTCAATTAACACCAAAATTCATTGCCGTCTTACTTTTCTCCTAGTTGGTTCCTTAGTTCAAATGGCAATGGCTGCTCGAGCTATATTTATGTTGATGAAGATTTTATTATTGAGCTTGACCGCGACTATGTATAAATGTGATGCTCATTAGCTTGATGAATTTAAAGTGACAAGAGATGAAGATGAGGTCGCAAAAAATATGATTCATGTTCCCCTATCCTGATACTCCTCCTCCGCGCGAGTTCTGGTAAGAGATACAAGGATGAGCACAAGAACGCACTTCGCCACATCCCTATCCACAAAGTTTAATAATTACATTAATCTTACGAGGGGGAAGTACTGATGTAGCTACCTGCATATCTACAATTTGTTGAAATAGTCAACTTTGTCCCACCGCATTTCTTTTTTCTTTTTTTCTTTTATTGTACCTTATGTTGAAATAAGTCTCAAAGACAATAGAGGAAGAAAAAGCGGTCCAATTTGTATGTTACTTTGTTCTAGTAATATGGCTCACTTAATAAAGTGAAATTATTTATCTACCCTAGCTATTAAACCAATGTGTTACTAACTAGCTTAAAAGTATGTCTTCTTAATAAATTAATTATCCCTCATTTAGTTAAAAAAAATATATAAAATGTATAATGATATTTACAAGTATTATTTTCCTAGCTTATATTGATAATCAATTCTAAAATTTTATATTGGGAAAAAATTGACTTCAAATTAATTAAAAGATATAGAAAAAAAAATTCTAAATATGCTTTATATATCTCAATTAATTATGTCAGAAAATTCAAATATGTATGGATAAATTATAAAATAATTCTATTTATAAAATATATATAAAATATTTGAAATGAATCTCCAACCATTACTTTGAAATAATATGATCATCGATTAATATTAAACATAAATTAGTAGTAATATCATTTATTAGCATGAAATTGGACTATGCTTTTTGTAGTAGAGCATTTTTGTTTTAAACCAATTAGCTTTACTTTTGGATGTAATAAGTAAATGTACTTTAAAAGTTGCTTTTATTTGAAGGTACTTTGGATAATTTTTGAAAAAAAATCAGTTTTGGGCTTTTTCTGGCCTTTTTTTTTTCTAAAAAAAAAAGGGTCCATCCAAACACAATTTTTTCTTCATTAAAGTGCCTTTCGTCAAAATAATAAGTGCTTCACTATAAAAAAAAAAACTCGTCCAAATGGACTCCTAATCTAATATATATATATATATATATATATATATATATATGTAAAGTAAAATTGTGTGGTAAGCTATTTTATGTATGTGATTTAGGGCCAGTTTGGATGGGCTTGAAAAAAGAGTGGTTCTCAAATGATACTTTTCATAGAATTTTTTTTAAAGCCAAACAGTTTTGTGTTTAGATATAGTAATCAAAAGTACCTTAAAAGTGCTTTTATTTGCAGCTACTCATATGTAGCTTCTAAGAAAGCCCTTTTTTCTTTCTAAATTCTGCATTTTTTGAAAAGCCCATCCAAACACATTTTTTTTTATGAAGTGCTTTTTAACAAAAAATAAGTGCTTATTCTCTTAAAAGAGCTCATCCAAATGGGCTTTTATGTGGCATACGATGTGAATAAGATAGTTTTATCCTTTTTTGCCATATAAACATATTTAGTTTCATTTAAGTCTCATAAGTTACAATTTTTCAATTTTTACTTCTATATTTCAACTGTCTCGCTACACAAAGTTAATTAACCTATTTTCCTTTTAGATATCTTCCTTTTATATCCTATTCATTTAATATATCTGTCAAATATATTTAAAATACAAATATGACTGAAAATATATTTTTAATATTTCTTTTTGTGAATAACTTTTTCTAAAAGTTATACCAATCAATTATATAACAAAGTGTTATTATGTTTGTGTTGTAATTGGCTATTAGTTTGATACCACCCAATCCAAAATAAGGCTTCCAAATTACTGAGGGGCTGGGGTGCAAAATTACTCAAGATGCAAAAACCATCTTTCTTTTTGTTGTAGTAACTATTAGAGGACTTAAGGATGGAGTTAAGATGAACTAGGATAGCATATAGAGGTTATATATGTAACAAAAGTTGTATCTATGTAATGCTCAAATTGAAAGTGTTGTTGACCAAATATTATGTATTGTTGCAAACTAGTCATGCGTGTGTGTATATATATATATATATATAATTTAACCTATATATAAGTGTAATATAATACGTTATTAGTCATGTGTGTGTGTGTGTGTATAGAACTTAATCTCACCTGCGCTTAAATGTGGTTGATTGAAAAAGTGATTGGATTGTTGATCGTGTTTGTGTTTGATTGTTGGGTTCTTTCAGACTTGAGTGTGGAGTGAACTATTAGAGTGTGGGCTTAGATAAATGTATGATATTGGAGCCGTCATGGTGAGATGGGGTCGTTGGATCAGCATGTTTCCGGACATGTCTTTTGTTTGGCAAGGTTGCTCATTGTTTGGAGTGATAAGTCTTGTTATTGTTTTGGTTAGATAAGATTGACGACATCAATAAATATCAGTTGTATCCTACTCTATTTATCGCTTTCATATCATAGATTATAATATGTATTGACAATCTACTTGTTATAATTTGATTATGTTTCAAAAGTGTTGCATTCGAGCTGCAACTACCTGGACTTTTTAAAATATTAAACAAAATATAGAGTGTACAAAATAATTTTAAGGAGTTTATTTCATTTTTGGTCCCATAGAAGATATCAAATTCCACAATTAGTCCCATAGGAGTCGTTTTGCCACATTTAATCATGTAGGAGTGGTTTTTTTGCCACATTTAATCCCACCGACAGATTTTTCAATCTCCAATTTTTAAACTCGCTGACATGTTCGGCAAATTAGACCGCGTGGTGTTAGTCATTGTTGACATAGGAAAAAAAATACTGAGATGGACTTTTTGCTGTGTTTAGGAGGGAATAGCCAGAAAAGAAATCGTTATTTCTCTTTCAACCAAACACATTCCATCAAAAAGCCCTAACCCCCTTTTCTTTCACTACTACCTTATTTCGTTCATGGGTTCTTGAATCAATTCATCAAAATCAAATGCAGATATTAGGGTTTCCAAGTGAAGAAGGTATTGTAAGAGGTGCTGAAAATGCTTCGGGCGGTTGAGCTTGGGCATGAGGGCCTTGCCGAATATGTTTAGTGTGCAAAACCTTTAATTTTGTTCTTAGTCTTGTTCTTTATTGTATAGAAAAGATGTTTGGGGTCTTTATAGATATTGTAGGGCCTGGAATTTTTTTTTTTTGAAAATGTTGCTTTTTTGTTTGTGTCTGAGTAAAGGCTTGTAGAATAGTGGTGCGTGGTCCGAATATATTGTGAATAGAATATTTTGCGTGATGGGTGGGAGTATATTTATGTTAAAACCAATATTTTAGCTTTGTATTTATTTTTTTAATGTGTTTATTTATCTGTCAATGAAGCTTTGTTTATGGTTGTGTGGGATTGACCATCTTCATTTTTGTTGTTGTTGTTGTTTTTTTTTTTTTTTGGATTTTGGTTGCTTGTGTTTGTACTACAGGTTGGCTTGATTATTTTAGAACTCTAATAGTTTGGCATGGGGGGAAGATGATTATGAAGCCTAATGCAGTATATGAGGGGGGTAATTTCAGCACTTTTGATTTCATAGATTGTAATTCATTTTCCATTGAAAGGTTGGATAAACTATGTGAGAAGTTGGGGTATTTGGGACCTCAAAAATAATATAGGATTGATGAACTAAAAAAGTTTAGACAAGTCCATTTGGACACTGATATCTTTTAATTGTTCGATGGCAAAAGTAAAGATACTAAAATATATCTTGAGGGTGAAAATATTGTTCAAAAAGCTACTGAAAATGTATGTGTTTGTCAAGGAACTAACAAAAATATTGATAAGGGTAAAGGTGCTCTTGATAAGGGTACATGTGATACCCTGACCATTTTATGAGACGTATTATTATTATTATTATTAATGTCATTATTTCTATAAATAATGATGATGATTATTATTATTATTATATTGCTATTATTACTATTATTATTAGTGAAATCCAATTGGGTTTAGGAGTATTGGGTTAATCATATTGGAGTTTCTTTTTTTTTTTTTTTGGGAAAATCAGCACGTGCCCGCCGGAGGGTTTTCGTAGGGACCCCCCCCCCTTTATTAGTAGAACTCGAAAAGCATTACAGGGGAAAGTTCAAAAAATACATCTCTAATCTATCTAAAATTTGCCAATCTAAAAAGAAAACAATAAAATACGAAATACAAGAATTACTCATAATAAGCTTGCGCCTATGCCTAAAATAAGGTAAGCCAATTTGATCCGTCCTTACAATGCCACGTAATTGCCCTTGAACTTTATCCGTCTCCATAACTCGTGATTGCATCATATCACATGCCATATTGGGTTATCATGCATCGTATCTTGCAAAGGATAGGCTGCAACTGCCAAGAAGCAACCGTATCCCTTCTAATAATGCTCAAAACAGCCTGCGCATCCAATTCAATCCAAATGTGGCGAAAACCACGCGCCTTTGCAAGATGTAACGCATCATATACAGCGTACAGCTTGGTGTCTGTGTTTGTTTTCTGGCCCAAGAACAAATAAAAGGTGAACACCGGTGTGCCATCATGTAGCCGCGCAATGCCACCTGCCCCTGCCAGACGTGTGCTGCCTCAAGCTACTCCATCGGTATTGATCTTGAGCCAAGGAGGGTCCGGTGGTAACCAACGAACCACATGCACTTCAGTTCGCCAGTGCTAGGACAGTTTTGCATGAAAGAATGGCACAATATGCTCATCACCTTCCCATAACCGTCATGGAAGCAGCCCACTGCAGTGAAGAAGATACATATGCCGCCAAACTTTCTGTACTATACAACTTGAAATCATCTTGCAGCTCCTGTACTTGGCATTATTCCTCGCATCCCAAATGTAGCAGAGGATAAGAACAGCAACCAGCAGTTGCACATGCATTTTGGCACTTGGAGCAGAATTCCTCCAATAACTAAGCACCATACCAAAGTCTTCCGTATCAGGTAAGCGCAATCGAAAGATTTCAGCGAAGAACCTCCACACCCGCAAGGCTTTGACGCTAGCTAAAAAAAGATGAGCAAATGTCTCCTCTTGGAAACAACAATAGCACTTAGAGGCCAAGCGAAAGCCCTTCTGTTTAAGTCGGCCGTCAAGGGGTAGCCATCCCTTCAAAAGATGCCAAATAAAGATAGAAATATTCGGCATGATAGCAGGAGACCAGATCTGACCCCATAATTCCGACGTGCCTCCCCTATTTCGGACATGCTCCCACATAGATCGATTCGTGAATTTTCCTGTAGGATCCAATTTCCAAATCATTTTATCATCGCACAAAGCATCAATAGGAATTGAGGACACCTTCTCCACCCAAGACAGTGGAAGAGCTTGATCGAGAAGATCTACATTCCAGTCGGTATTGGCTAGGAATCGACCCACCATCTCTGTCCCATAATGTCGGCATTCAATATACTCCTTTATTGGCGCATCCAACAGCCAATGATCATGCCAAAAACTGACAGCTCCCTCTCCAAGCTGCCAAAAAATATGAGGCTCGACAAGGGGACGCACCTGGCACATACGCTTCCAAATAGGGGAGTCATGGATTTTAAGCGTAACTTCAGTGGGGTGAAAGCCCCCCACATACCTATTCTTCATAATTTTGCCCATAACGAGTCTTGCGAGCGGAATCGCCACCATAATTTACATGAGAAGCTGGTGACAAAATCCTGTAATTGTCGCACTCCAAGCCCGCCCTCTTCAATTGGCTTGCACATCTCACGCCTAGCACCCCAATACATCTTGCGCTGCCCTCCATAGCAAGGATATTAAAACACTCTTCATGAGCAATAATCTCTCCCCAAAATTAAGAAGTCTATTTTCCCAAGTAAGCAAAATTGCTTGCACTTTCTCACCGATCGGCATATATAGCTCGGTCCGTTTGTTACCAACATATAAAGGGGCCCCCAAATATTGGATGGGCAGCTCAGCGCGAGAGAAACCTGTAATTCGCCTAATATGCCGTACACGATCCTCGACACACCGTTTTGAAATAACAAAGGAGCTTTTTGTAATGTTAACTTTCTGGCCTGATATAAGAATGGCCAACTCCTTAAGCATTCGAAATAAGAATGGCCAATACACATGATCGCATGCTTTGGCCATGTCAAGCTTCACCATAAGGCGATCCCCTCATACCTTTTCATTCAATGAGTGTACAAGTTCTTGAGCCAATAATATATTGTTGGCAATAGCGCGTCCTTAAATGAATCCCGACTGGGTCAAGGATATAACAGATGGCAGCACCGTGGCAAGTCTTAGATATAAGAGCTTCGTCATAATTTTATTTGTCACATTGCAGAGGCTAATCGGACGATAGTCAGTCCAAGATAAAGCCTCCTCTGTCTTCGGAATCAGTACTGTAGAAGTACACATGAACGCCCTAGGCATTGGAACCCCCTTAAAGAACTTGACCACTGCTTCATATACATCCTCCTTAACCACTTCCCAACAAACATGGTAAAAAAGCGATGAAAACCCATCGGGACCAGCCACCGAATTTGGACAGATTTGGAAAACTGCTTCCCGAACCTCTTCACGTGACGGAGTGGTGCATAAAAATTCTGCTTGTTGCCTCGAGACAACACAGGGAATATTCTGAAAATTATCATCTAGCGGCGCATCATTCTCTCTCGTGAGAAGACGCTTAAAGAACTTAGAAGCAGATTCATTAAGCTCCGCTTGTTGTTCCAAAGATTGGCCTCTATCGACTATACAGTGAATGCGACCCCTTTGCCCTTTCGGTTTAACTAGGTTATGAAAAAACCCAGTGTTACGTTCTCCTTCGGTAAACCACTTGATGGCAGATTTTTATCGCCAAAAATCCTCCTCCATCGCAAGCACTCTATTCAACTGTGCACTATCCTTATTCATACCTACAAGATTAGCATCATTCTAGCCTTATTCATACCTACAAGATTAGCATTATTCGGATCCCTATCAAAGGCTCTTTCAGCTTCGGACACCATACGTTCGACATCGGCAACCTTGTCAAAGATATTGCCAAAAACGGTCCAATTCCATTGCTTAAGACAAGCCCTGAATCGGACCAGCTTATCTTGAAGTTTCTGCATCCCTTGTGAGGTCATAGGGTATGCCCAGTTTTGAGCCACAACATCATGGAATCCTGGGTGTCTAACCCACATTCGTTGAAACCGAAAAACTGATGGAGTCTTGGATGACTTCCAAGACGGTTTAATTAATAAAGGCGAATGATCCGAGGGATGCCGGGGAAGATGTATCGGCTTAGAGTCCTCAAACATATCTAACCATTTAGATGAGATAAGAATGTGATCCAGCCATTCCCACATCTTCCGATTAGTCCAAGTAAACAATTCCTCAACGAAGTCAGGGTTAATTAGACCGCATCCGTCAATATCCTATTAGGTTTATGACTATTGCGCTAATTCTATTAGATCTAGGAATCCTTCACGAGCTATAAATCCTATAGTATATCAAATTAGGATTTAGCATTATATTAATTGGACACTTAGAGTTATACACACATGAATAAGAATAAGCGCACGTGCACGCGCGCGTGAGAGAGAGAGAAGGTAACAACTTGGCAATTAGCAGTTATTGATCCGTCGTCTTCTCTATTCATGAATTGTCATTTCACAAAGACTTTTCTTTTTAATATTTAGTCGGGAAAATTCCAAAATACCCCCCTGTGGTTTCGAAAATTGGCAGAAAACCCCCTGTGGTTTAAAAATATGCAAAAAACCCTCCATGGTTTATAAAACCCGGCACACTCTCCCTCTCCGTTAATTCAAGACTAACGGCGTCAAATTTATGCTAAAATACCCGTTATGCCCTTGTTATTATGGGCCATTAGATCTTGATACAAAAAATCAATGGTCCAAATTAATTCCTGAATATAAAAATATAATATTAAAATAAAAACTATAAATTAAATAAGAGATTATATAAATGTGTATATATATACATATATATAATATATATAAATACACAAAAACACACACACACACATTTCTCTCCGGCGACATTTGGCCCTGCCGCCTCCGTCACCCCTCCACCCTGTTATCGCCACGTTTGTCACTGCCCTGTGTGTGTACTCAAAAATGTTTTAGTATCGACCAGCAAACAACAGCGACGACCGAGGGGGGGGGGCTAGGATTGGGAGATGAACAGCAGCGGCGGCGACGGCTAGGGTTCGGGAGACGAACAACGGCGGCGACAGCTAGGGTTCGAGAGACGAACAGCGACGGCGGCGGGGGCTAGGGTTCGGGAGGCGAACGACGACGGCGGCGGTGGGCTAGGGTTCGGGAGACGAACAAAGGCAGCAGGGTAGGGTTTGAGAGGCAAAAGATGGCAGCATCTGCGAGCTAGGGTTTGGTAGGCGAACGGCGATGGTGGCAAGCTAGGGTTTGGTAGGTGAACGGCGATGGTGGCAAGCTAGGGTTTGGTAGGCGAACGGCGATGGTGGCAAGCTAGGGTTTGGTAGGCGAACGGCGATGGTGGCAAGCTAGGGTTTGGCAGCGGCGACGGGCTAGGGTTTGGGAGACGAACAGAAGTGGCAGGCTAGGGTTTGAGAGGCAAAAGAGGACAACGGCAGTGAGCTAGGTTTTGGTAGGTGAACGACGGCGGCGGCAAGCTAGGGTTTGTGAGGCGAACGATGACGACGACAGGCTAGGGTTTGGGAGACGAACAGGCGAACGGCGGCGGTTTGGGGATTTTCTTTGATTTTCTTCTTCTTGTGGTGAGATTTTTGACATTTGGGGGTGATGGGTGGCTGTGATTAGGGGGCTCGTCTTGCATCTATGGTGATGGGGTTGTGGCGGTTGATGGCCAGGCCGTCGGCGCCACCACCGTCGCCGGCGCCGGTGAGGAGAATAAATAAAAAATATAATTTAAAAAAATAAAAAGGGAAAATTTACAATTTTAAAATGTATAAATAAAAATATAAGAGCTTAATTAAAAGAATTTTTTTGAAAAACATAATTAAAAATATAAAAAGGGCTAATTTTTTTATTATTTTAATATGAAAATTTTAAAGTGTTATAAAAATTCTCAAAAACTAAGAAAATGTAATTAAAAATAAAAAGATAAGGGCTTAATTATAATTTAAACAAAATAAAGGGATTAATTTATCATATTAAATAAGTATATTTAAATATATAAGTGTAAGGATATATTAGTCAATTTACTTGCAAAAAATGTCAAATATTACTATTTTTTGCACAACAGGCGTGTGTACTACAAGCACCGTTATCGTCTAACGAAAAGGGGGTATGGCGCAGCAGTTTTATAAAGCATGAAAGGGGGGGGGGTTTCATATTTTAAAACCATAGGGGGTTTTCTGCCAATTTTCGAAACCACAGGGGGGTATTTTGGAATTTTCCCTATTTAGTCACCATTGAAGCTCATGATTGGGGTATTCATTCAAGCAAGTTAATTACACCTTTGATATGTGAATATATCAAAACAAATTAGCACAATTAAGATTAGTATGTGCCAAGCCCTCAATATCATAGAAATCAACAAACTTAGATTTGATCATTCACGACTATAATTTGGTTGATGACACCTCGATATCATAGAGATTTGAAAAGACTTAGGTAAGTGGTTTATTTCCTCTATTTATTTTATAAAAGTATGTTTTTCTTAAATTTATGTCTTGTTAAACAAGTTATTTTCTTATATAAAAAGTTGATTTGGGCATGCTATTTTATGAATTTTTTCTATGTAAAGTAAAGAATTGTTTTATGTTGTGCTATATGTGTATATATGATCATGCCCTGAGCACTTGGAATTCTATCGGTAGGAACGAGTTCCAAAATTTTCGACCGTGCTACGGGGTATAGCAGCAATCTCTGAACCCACTTAATGGGATTATAGTTAAGGCCCTCCTATGGGTAATAATAGTAGTGTCCGAGCTCACTTAACGGGGTTATAGTTAAGGCTCTCTTACGGGTAATAATAGTAGTGTCCTAACCCACTTAACGGGGTTGTAGTTAAGGCCCTCATGTGGGTAATAATAGTAGTGTCCGAACCCACCTAATGGGGTTATAGTTAGGGCTTGATCAAGTTGGCAAATAGAGATTTCGAATTTTCACGAGCATGGAAATATAAATGAATTTGTATGATTCTGTTTTCTTATCTGTTCTATTACTTGAAAGTGGAAAACGTTAATTTTTGAAACTGGTCTACATTTGCAAAGTGTTATATATATATATATGTGTGTGTGTGTGTGTGTGTGTGTAATTAGCTCAAATCCGATAAAGGGTCAAGAAATCCCTTAGTAGGTGAGTGGGCTTACACCGCTAATAATCATTTTGCAGAGAATAGTGTCGAGAAAGATGACAAGGACCAAATTTTGCGTTGGTGATCGAATCGAAGCGTTTCCTCACTAGAAAATATAGTTGTCGATAGTTAGTTATGATATTTAGTTGTGTCATTTCCCTTTAAGACTGTTTATGGAAACTATCATAGGTCAGTTTTCTCATTAATGTTTTCGAATTTGAGTTGTAATAGTTAGGGTTATTATCGTTTCCGCTACGATGTTAAACTAAGGTTATTTTAATAATTAATATTTTACAATTTTGGTATGTTCTGATTTCCGTGGTTTGGTGTCTTTGAGTCCTTTCGGGCTAAGGAGCATCGTTATGCCGCATCCCGATTTCGGGGGATGACAGTACAAGTGTTCTTGATAAGGTGAAAGTTGTAATTGAATCTAATCTTGATAGTAGTAATAATGTTGTGCAGAATGAATTTGAGTTTGATTATATGTTTGGATGTGATGACAATATTGATTGTAATGAACCTGCTTTGAATGTGTGTGAGACAATGAATGATGAAGTTGGTGTAGATACTAAGCCTGAAGATGCTGATTTTGAGTTTGAGAATGAGATTGAGGATTATGATAATGATGATATACTATATGACCTTAATGTAGACAAGGATAAGGAGTGGGTAGGTAATTAGTTGATTGATAAAGATAGTGAGAGTTCTTTCACTACCAAAAAACAGCAATTTAGCCACAAATGAAATTGGTTGCCAACAGCTACGGATTCTGAAAAAAATACAAAAACATCTAGCCATGGATTTTTCCGTAGCTAAATATGGAAAAATCCGTGGCTATATAAATTTTTTTAGCCACGGATTTAAAATATAATTTCTTTTTATTATAAATTTATATTTAGCCACGATTTTATCCGTGCTAGAAAATATTTAAATATTTTTTTGAAAAATGTATTATTGGCCATGGTTTTATACATGGCTTAATTAAAAAATAAATAAATTCCAGCTTGGCTATGAATAAAACCATGGCCAGTATATATTTAATTTTTTTTTGAAAAATGTATTAATTGGCCACGAATTTTTCCGTGGCCAAAAAATATTTTTAATTTTTTTTAAAAAAATTGGTCTTAATCCGTGGCTAAGCCAAAATTTTCATTTTTTTAAAATTTTAAATGGCTCACTTAAATCGCCTGATCCGACAATACGGAGAACAAAAAGGTTTGAGCCATTTCAAAATCGTATTATTTTCATCACGATTATTATATTTGCCCATCTTATGTGTTA
The DNA here is from genome assembly GCA_026212405.1 of Petrea volubilis. NCBI lineage: Eukaryota > Viridiplantae > Streptophyta > Magnoliopsida > Lamiales > Verbenaceae > Petrea > Petrea volubilis. The sequence goes on along the minus strand of CM047871.1, from coordinate 17,971,117 downwards.
AAAATTACAGTTTGCTTAACGAGAATACATTTTTCTCTTTCAATGATATATACGAATGACTTCGTAATCCAGTGTCAATGTATGCTAACGTCAATTAGCTTATACATGAATTGTCAAAAAATACGACTTTTCAAGCAGATTGATTAGTTTTGAAGTTATATTACTCCAATCGTACAGTTCCGTCTAACCTAATTAACGAAAACGCACAATTCGAAAAAATAATTGGTCTTGGCCACGGATTTATCCATGGCCAATAAATAATTTAATTTTTTTTTAAAAAAAAATTGTTCTTGGCCACGGATAAATCCGTGGCTAAGCCAAAATTTTTATTTTTTTAAAATTTTAAATGGCTCACTTAAATCGCCTGATTCGATAATATGGGTTACAAAAAGGTTTGAGCCATTTCAAAATCGTATTATTTTCATAATGATTATTATATTTTCCCATCTTATGCGTTAAAAGTTACAGTTTGCTTAACAAGAATACGTTTTCTGTTTCAATGATATATACGAATGACTTCATAATTCGGTGTCAATGTATGCTAACATCAATTAACTTATGCAGGAATTATCAAAAAATACGACTTTCAAGCAGATTGATTAGTTTTGAAGTTGTATTACTCCAATCGTACGATTCTGTCTAACCTAATTAACAAAAATGCACGATTCAAAAAAAGTCAACAGGAAATTTTGACTATTGGCCACGGATCAACAAAAAAATTTAATTTTTTTTTAAAAAAATTGGTCTTAATACGTGGTAAACAAATAATTTAATTTTTTTATAAAAAAAATTGGTCTATCCGTGGCTAATAAATAATTTTAATTTACTTTTTAAAAAATTGATATTGGCCACGGATTTAACCGTGGCCAGGGTTGGTTTTTTAATATTTTTTAAATTGTCGGCTTAGCCACAGATTTTTCCGAGGCCAAGTCAAATTTTTTAAAAAATGATTAGTTTAGCCACGGATTTTTCAGTAGCTCAAGGTACCCTAACCCTTCCCCTCGCCCCCCCTCCTCCCCCTTAGCCGTTGACGGCGGCGTCCCCCCCTCCCCCCGCGGTCCAACAGCAACCTCTCCCATCCCCCGGGGTCGGCTACGCCCTTCCTCTCCCCAACCATCGTGGGCCTCTCCCCCCTTTTCTTGCCAGCGCAACCTCCCCCTTCCCCAATCCCTGTAGCCCCACCCCCACCCCCAGCCCCTCCCCCTACACCCAGCCCCAGCAATGGGCCCCCGACCCCCAGCAGCAGCCCCCCACCACTCTCAAAGACACGCCACACACGCATGTTATTATTTTTTTTAGCTTTTAATTTTTATTTTATTCGTTATGTTGTAATTTTAATTTTGTTTGTTATTTTATTGTTCTTGGATTATTTGTAGGTTGATATCATATACGTAATTTGAGGTGGTGAAGTTTAAACAAGATATGAATTATTATAGTTTTTGTTGAGGTCAAATTTATTTTGAACAAGTTTAGATTATGAATTGTTTATGTTGGGATGAATTTTGTTGTTGTTGTGGATAGTCATTGTTGGGGTGAACAATATGTTTGATAGTCATTCTTATAATCTTGTTTTGGATTATGGGTTATTGTGAGATTTGGGTGAAAATATTTTTGATAGGAAGAATGTTGAACAATGTTTGAAATAATTTGCTTAATTTTAAGTTTTTGTTATGGATTGTGCCATTAATGAAGCATGTTGAACAAATATTAATGACAAATGACCTTCTATCTATATATGAAGTCTAGCAGACAGGTTAACTTATCTTTATTTTATGTGTACAGAATATGGATATATAGAAAATTCGAGGTTGGATGTATAATAAGTTAACTATTGATCGAAAAAATTACACCAGACAATTCATGAACGGTCCTAATCAGTTTATTCAATTCGCAACTACACAACCACAGTATATAGCCGATAAAAGCCTTATTAGATGTCCGTGTTCGAAGTTTACTAATAGGAAATATAAGGGTACTAGTAATGTACATTGTGATTTGATGAAATTGGGTTTTGACCTAAGTATTGGTATTGGACTTCACATGGAGAGTTAGCTCTTGAAACTCAAAACGTGGATCTGGGTGGTGCTAGTTCCTCGAATCAGGCTAATTTTCCGTATGGATTCAATAATTATGAGAATTTGGTATACATTATCATCCCAATTTGAATGTGAATGCATCACACCATGGTATGCATTATCATCCCGATTTGAATGTCAAAAAGGGTCATGATACCGAGATAAAGCGAAACAATGATCAATATCCTAATATGCAAGCTCAACAGTTTTATGACATATTAGAAGCTGCGCATTGACCATTGTGGCCAGGTTGTGGCAATCTGACGGAGTTATCAATGACTCTTCCAATGATGTCATTAAAATTCGACTACAATTTATCTCAGGGTTGTTTTGATCGAATGGCAGAACTTGTGAAGTCGTCAAATCCGTCGGATAATCATGTTCCTAACAACTATTATGAAGCAAAAAAAAAAAATAGTTAAAAAGTTAGGTTTAACATCGGTGAAGATTGATTGTTGTATAGAGGGGTGTATGTTGTATTACAATGAAGATTCATGTTTAGAGGAATGTAAGTTTTGCAGTCATCCAAGATTTGAACCATCTAAAAGTGGTAGTAGGAATCGTGTTCCTTACAGAAGGATGCACTACATGCCTCTTATTTCAAGATTGAAAAGGTTGTATGCTTCTTCAAAATCAGCTAATCAAATGAGGTGGCATCATGAGCACAGAGGAGAGCCCGGTGTTATTTGTCATTCATCTAATGGTCTGTCATGGAAACTTTTCAATGAAAAGCATTCTGAATTTGCTGCTAAGCCACGAAACATTAGGATTGGATTATATCCCAATGGATTTAATCCATTTAATCATACTTCATTGAAGCCATACTCGTGTTGGCCAGTGGTTGTTACTCTGTACAACTTGCCACCAAAATTGTATATGACTGCACCATATATGTTTTTGACATGCTTGATTCCAGGGCCACGTAACCCAAAAGAAAGGATTGATGTGTACTTGCATCCTCTAATTGATGAGCTGAAAATTCTATGGTTACAAGGAGTTGAAACATATGACATTTCCAAAAGGTAGAATTTTCAGTTACAGGCGGCATTGATGTGGACTATCAATGACTTTCCTGCGTATGGGATGTTGGCTGGATGGATGACGTTGGGTCGATTGGCTTGTCCTATATGTATGTGGCAAACAAAGGCATTCAGACTGAAAAATGGTGGGAAGATGTCTTGGTTCGATTGTCATCGTCAGTTTTTGCCTAACAATCACCCATTTAGACGAAACAAAGATGCATTTTTCAAAGGACGTTATGAACGATCAAACCTTCCGTCAGTAATGATAGGTGATCAGATGTGGGAAGAAGTGCGTGGAATGCCAAAAGTTACCGATATGCCAGTCAAGCATCCAAAATTGAAAGGACATCGTGTACATCATAATTGGATCAAACAAAGCATTTTTTGGTAGTTGCTGTATTGGAAAGGCAATGTGGTTCACCATAATTTGAATGTCATGCACATCGAAAAAAAAAATTTTGACAACATACTCAACACTGTCATGGATACTAAAGATAAGACAAAGGACAATGAGAAGATAAGATTGGATTTGGTTGAGTATTGCAGGCGGCCTGAGTGGCATTTGCAAATGATGGCTAATGGTAAGGTGTTAAAACCAAAAGCTAGTTACACTTTGACGACTGAACAAAAACATGATTTATGCATATTTGTTCAAGCTTTGAAGATGTCTGATGGTTATGCATCAAATTTGGGAGTGTATGTTGATCAATCAAGGCTCAAGTTGTACGGTATAAAGAGTCACGATTATCATGTGTTCATGCAACGTTTACTCCCAATAGCCTTTAACACACTCCCACAAAATGTTTGGAAGCCCCTAACTGAAATAAGTCAGTTTTTCAGAGATTTGTGTTGCACAGAGCTTTGCGAGGAAAGTTTGTGGCAATTGGATAGGAATATCCCTTTGATTTTATGCAAATTGGAGCGCATTTTTCCTCCAGCATTTTCTGATTCCATGGAACACTTGCCGATACACGTACATTTTGAAGCGGCGATGTTTGGACCTATTCAATATAGGTGGATGTATCCATTTGAGAGGTAAATAATTTTTTAAACATTTGGCAACCTCTATTTTAATTTTCTTTTTTGAGATCCCAAACGAATTAGTAACTTTCTCGTACAAATATGATTATAGGTTCCCACATGACTTGAAAGGTATGGATTAATCCATGGCCATATTTTTTTTATTATTTTAAAAAATTATTATTGGCCACGGATAAACCCGTGGATAAATTTATTAATTTTTTTAAAAAAATTATTTTGGTCACGGATAAATCCATGGCTAGATTTATTATTTATTCAAAAATTTTTATTTTGTCCAATTTTGTCCATCGATAAATCTGTGGCTAAACAAAAAAAATTTTAAAAATTAAAACAGGTTGTCCGTGGCCAAAAATAAAAAAAATTCGTGGCTAGAAATCCGTGGCCAAAGTCCGTGACCAATTTTAGCAACGCCAAATTTGGCCACTGAATTTTTCCGTGGCCAAATCCTTGTTTTCTAGTTGTGTTTTTGCATTGATAATACAGTTAGGAGGGTATACTGGTGATGAATTTAGTAGTGGAATATCATCTAATTATGAGTGTTCTGAGCCACCAATTCCTATTTTTAAACCTGAGAACACTTATAATCCTAGATTTAATATTGGGTTAAATTTTGGGTGTAAGTCAGAGTTTAAGGAGGCTGTGCATTCCTATGTAATTCAGACAAGGAGAAAATTGAAAATAACAAGGAATGACTTGAGAAGAATTTATGCTAGATGTGAGTCTAGGGGTTATGGTTGAAAAATCAATGCATTGAAGGTGATTAATCAATCGGCTTTCCAGATTAGGGTATACAATTCCAATCACAGTTGTAATAGGATTTGGAAGGTGGGTAATGTCAATTCTACTTGGTTGTCGAAGAAATTTGAAGAGTCATTAAAGGTTGATCCAAAGAAGGATGTTAAAGGGTTCATGCGTGAGGCCATGAAACAATTAATTGTGATGTGACTTTAAAAAAGGCTTATAGTGCAAAATGGAAGGTACTAAATTCAATACAAGGGGATTATGAAGACCAGTTTGGTAAGCTTTGGGATTATGCAACTGCTATAAGAGAAAAAAATCCTAGGAGCACTGTAATTTTGCAATTAAATGAACAAGATATCGAAGGGCAAAAACAATTCCATAGGTTGTATATCTGTTTTGAGGCAATGAAGAAAGGATTTCTTGCTGGGTGTGGGCTTATCATAGGGGTTGATGGATGCCACTTAAAAGGCCCATACAAGGACTTCTTACTAACTGCTGTGGGTATTGACCTAAATAATTGTTTGTTTCCTTTGTCTTATGCTGTAGTTGGGGTGGAAAACAAGAATCTTGGGAGTGGTTTTTAACCCTTTTGAAAGAGGACTTAATCCAAAGAGATGATGTGTATACATTTATCTTTGATAAACAAAAAAAGATTGTTACTAGCTTTTGATAATGTGCTTCCTGGTGTTGATAACAAATTTTGTTTGAGGCATTTATTTGGTAATATGAAAACTATTGAATTTTTAGGATTGGCTTACAAAAAAGCCTTATGGACAGCTGCAAAGGCTTGTACAGTCCCTGACTTTGACAAAGCAATGAAAAGCATATGTGAAATTGATGCCAAATGTTTTGAGTGGTTGGCCAATAAGCCACCATCACAATAGAGTAAATCACATTTTAGTACATATCCCAAATGTGATATATTGTTGAACAACATATATGAATCCTTTAATGTTGTCATCTTGGAAGCTAGGGAAAGGCCTATCTTAACTATGCTTGAGTGAATCAAAGAATATTCGATGACAAGGTTCTCACAAAATAGAGGTCATGCTGAGAGAAGGTGGGAAGGGAGAAAATTGTGTCCAGTTGCCAAAAAAGTTGCTAATAACCACATGAAAAAACTTGGTGAGTGCATTCCTATAGAGAGTGATGAATGTCATTATGAGGTAAGCACCATCAGTGGTGATAGGTACAATGTTGACTTGAAGATGCACTCATGCTCGTGTAGAAGATGGGACCTCATTGGTATCACATGTAAATGTGGTGTTAGTGCCATTTGTGTAGAATCACTTGATTTGGAAGACTTTGTGCATTCATGTTACTCTATTGATACTTTTAATAAAGTATATGAAAATGAAATCTTGCCTATGGATGGACCAAAGTTGTGCGATAAAACTAATTATATCCTACCACTTCCACCTAATTTTGGTAGGGGAAGAGGAAGACCAGCAAGAGCAAGAAGATTTGAGCAAGATGAGGTGCTAAGAAACGGAAAGAAAAAGGGGAAAACCAAGGAGATACCAATCAAGCTACCAAGGCTGAGTTACAAGATTGTGTGTAAATACTGTGGTGAAACTGGTCATAATAGGAAAGGCTGGAAGAAGAAGAAGCTAGATGAAGCAGTTGGAGAAGGTGATAGAACTTCTAATGATGTGCCAATCACTTCTGGGTTCCGACAAGACATCCTGTCCTAGCCCTAAGATAAGGCATCTCCACTAATTCAAGATAGCAATCTGAGTCAGGGGTTAGAGATACCAATTTCTATCATCTCAGACAGTGTTGTGAATATATTTTTTTTCTTATAGTTTAAGTTATATCTTATTTAATTTCAAATGGTCATCATTTTTCATTTATTGTTAAGCAAACAAATAAAAGGCCAAGAAATTTTGATGAAGGAGGTGAACCCTCAAGTAAAAGTCAGATGATATACCATTTCCCAAGATGATTGTATGTTTCAAATGGTCATCCGTTTTTTTATCCTTTTTTTGTTTGTGAATAATGCTTGACATTTTTGTGATTAACAAGCAAGGAAAAGGACACCAGCTCTAGGAGGTTCAAAACCGTCTTTCAAGCCACCTAGACAAAGTCCTAACTCCATCATGAGCATGCTTCCCGCATGCTATCCTTTGCCAACATCTCCTTAAGTCCAGATGATGCAACCAAGAGTCCAGATAACAGTACTACCTCCAATGTATGGACTTAAACATCAATTTGTGTCAAATCCTCAAGTAATACCACAACTCAGAACTAATGTCAATGTGCCCATGATAACGAAAGATGGAAAGAAGTATGTAACAATGACAAATCTAAGTAAGGCAATGACTGCCAACAGCCAGGAAGCCGAGAAAATGACTAAGAAACGGAACACACCAGTGTAGTTGTTCTAGTTTAAGTAACATTTTTGCACATGTTAAAAATTTGTTGGCCATTTATTGCCTTTCGATTTGAACAATTGCTGTGCCATATTTTCAACAATTACATATATTGTAACTGGTTATTGGCCTATGTTGAACAATATGGTGTATTGAATATGGTTTTTCAACAACAAAGTTTCTTCATTATGTTAGGAACATGATTGATTTATTGAACAGTTTGTGTTCCTTGATTTGTTTGGAGTTAGCTTGATGAGATCAAGTCAACCAAAAAAAAAAAAAAAAAAAAAGCACAACAGTAGATCAAAACTTCAAAAAGGACAACACATACCAATTCTTTATATTCATAAACATAACAGGGGTTTCCATACATTTGTCAAGTGCAAAACATCATGCACATAAAGTAGTTGGAAACTTACAAATGCACCCCCTACCAGAAATATATACCCAACACAAGAAAAAAAAAACCCTAGTCAAATATATGATTTGTTGAACATCATTCACCCAAGGACCCTCAACACCATGGGGAGCCAAGATACAACCAATATGGCTAACAACAACTTCTTATTCCTTCTCAAAGCCACTTTCTCAACTTCCAAATTTCTGAAACTAGTAATTATTTCATTAAGCTTGGTGCGCTCATCCCTCATTTGATTAGTTCGACGGAGGAGTCCTGGAATTATGTCTCGCAATCGCTCGCACATGGGTGGGTCATCCCATTCGAAGAAATTAAAACCGCCACCTCCAACTTTCCAATCAACACAAGAAAAGAACCGTCAACCGGGATTTTCATCCATCCACGATACCTTTCCCACAGTCGGTTTACCACAGCCACATAGGTCATGCACTCCTCTTCGTTCCATGGTGAGTTTGCTTCTTGTACTTTTTTTCTGTCCCTTGTGCCTAAGAGAGAAAGCTCTTATAAAAATGACCTAATTTAGGCTTCAAAGAATAAATTAGGGCAATTTTCCCTCCAACCCCTGTTCCAGGTGTTTTATTCCCTCCTAAATACAACAAAAAGTCTATCCCAGTATTTTTTTTTTCTATGTCAGCAATGACTAACACCACATGGTCTAATTTGTTGGACACATCAGTGAGTTTAAAAATCGGAGATTTAAAAATCTATCAGTAGGACTAAATGTGGCAAAAAACCACTCCTACGACACTAAATGTGGCAAAATGACTCCTATGGGACTAAATGTGGAATTTGATATTTCCCATAGGACCAAACATAGAATAAACTCTAATTTTAAGTTTAATACTACAAGGTCATTGTTATCTTATACAATACCTCAAAAGCATACTAATACAATGTTTAAGTCGAACTTATAATAAACATAGGATAATACATCAATAACTCGTAGGATTCCTAATTAGTTACTAACTTCATAATCCCTTATGGTTCCGTCTGCATTACCCTCGACAATGTCTTCCCCTAAAATAGTGCACAAAAGAAACATCAACATAATAGTTGAGTAGGGATTTTTCTTCATCGCATAAGGTGAAAGTGTGTGTTTAAGTTGACATAACAATATCAAATTTCACAATATATCACATAATTTCACATTACTACCTTTAGATCAAACTTTGTGATCACAATTCCTTATAACTTCCAAACACAATTCCCTTTCCTACCTTATTCTCCATATCGAAATTTCCTATCTTATTCACCGTGGTCATATCTCGAGAATATGTCGATTCCTACAATCCACTTCATACATGGAACACTCCATCATGTAAGGAGGGAATAGGACGATGGATGGCGAGAACTTATTTTAAGACTGGCAAGCCTATTGCCACCCAACCGAACTCTACCCCATCCACTCCAAACATATTAGGGTCCATTCATGCGCAACAAAGTTGTCACATAATACATGTAGGCACATAGAAAACATAATTTGAATAATATAAATGGAACAACATAAGAACTATTTATATATTACTTAACATATATCATGCTAAAACATAAATTATACACAAGGACCCTAATCTTGTATGCATAAAGTGTAATATGAACTAACATGGGAATTATGAACTAACATGTGAATTATAAACTAACATGTGAAATATGAACTAACATGTGAATTATAGAGCATAATGTGAGCTAAAACATATGGAAACATATGACATAACATTTACTAAAGTAAGGACTTATACTTATGAAATTAAGCAAATTCTCTACCTTAGTAGACTATTCTTTCTTTGTATGTATATTTATGAAGAAAAAGTATTTATGAGTGTGTATGTGTGAGTGGCGTTCGTGTGTGTGTGTGTCTGTGTATGTGTTTGTGTGATGAGAATGGTGGTGAAGGCCTCTATTTATAATATTTTGCCCTAGAAATAAGATTATTATATTAAGGTTTATCCTTACATTAAATACATTCTTCCAACTGGCCATAGTATTAAATGAGTTCACATACAAGTGCTGCTCTAAATAGCCCAAAGGTCAACCCTAGTTCTTCATAATTGTTGCCCTAATGTGCTTGATGTTAACCTAAATGAGGATGATCATTACATGTGTTATGTTAGTAGAATATGATCATTACAAGTGTTGGTACACTTGTTACCCTAATTAGATGATTTGGCCTTATTTTATCCTATTTTAATATGATGATCACAAGTGTTAGCCTCTTCAAAATTAGCCATACATATGGTTTACTATATATTTAAGATTTATACACTTGTATCTTATCTTATATTATCCAATAGCGAGGTGTAAAGTATCATTTATTAAGCAAAATGACATGAGAAAATGGCATTTACATGTAATACTAAGAAAAATATTTCTATTGTGCATATATATATTCAAATATATATATGTATATACAACGCATATACAAAATATATATCTTATATGTATGTAAATTATATTTTGAAATAATCTCTAATGTATTATATATATAATTGACACACACACACACACACATATATATATATTCATATCTATATTTTAAATACATATAATATATATATAAATTATATGTGTACTAATTATATGTTACAAAATTAAATTTTCTTTGTTTGCTAACATAGTTATCATATTTTCTAAATTGCAGCAACTAATTGTCCTTGCATATTTGTATTCTTGTGTATAAATACATGTAATATCTCTGTACAAAATGTGCAAGAAATACACAATTCCTTTATCATTATCTCTCCTCTTTTATTCTAATATGGTACCAGAGCCTAAGGGTTTTTATTTTTGATTTCTGAAACTTCTTGTCTCTCTTTGCAATCTGCCTTTTTTTTTTCTTTACTCTCTGTTCATCCCTGGTTCTCTTGCAAGAAAGAAACCCAATGGAGAAATCTGACATCTCAAAACCTATTGCAACGGTCTTGACCGGCTCCAACTATAATATGTGGATTCAAGGAATGAAAAGTTTCTTGATAGGTCGCAAGCTTTGGCGTATTGTTACTGGTGACATAGCTAAGTTGAAAAGAGATAAAGATGAAACTGATGCGAAATTTGCTGAACATCTTGAGGATTGGGATAGCAAAAATCATCAGATCATCACCTGGTTTTGCAACACCTCTGTTCCATCCAATCATATCCAATTTGCTGATTATGAATCCGCGAATGAAATCTGGGATTTCTTGGCTCATCGATATCAAACCACTGGACTTGCCCACTACTATCAGTTATGGACAACTCTTCATAATTTGAAACAAGAATCAGGTTAATCTGTGAATGATTTTCGTGCTAAAGTTCAACCAATATGGAATCAGATATCTCAGGCCAAAATTAGTGAAGATCATCTTCGTCTCATTCAAGTTCTTATGGCGCTTCGACCAAAATATGAAGCTGTTTGAGCATCTCTACTTCATCGAAATCCACTGCCATCATTGGATACAGCCATTCAAGAGCTTATCTTTGAAGAAACTCGTCTCGGTTTGGATAAATCTACTCAATTGAACACAGCTCTTGCAACTACTCGCTCATCACATCAAAAATCTGGCAATCAATTTTGTACGAATTGCAATCAAACTGGTCATGCTTTTGCTTATTGTCCTATTGTTGAGTGCAGATATTGTCATGGTTATGGTCATATTCTTGAAAATTGTCCCACCCGTCCTCCAAGATCAAAAGGAGGGAACTCCAAATTCAAACATATCTCAAAGCCTGGATCTTCCTCTGTCACTGCTGCTACTACTGAGGGTTCTGCTGCCATCACCATGAGTGATCTTGAGGCACTACTCAAACAGGTTATCTTTTCCAATTCCTCTACTGCCATATCTGCCACCTCGGGTAATCCTTCTTGACTTTTTGATTCTGCTTGTTGCAACCATATGACCACCAATCTTAAATTATTGTCTTCTGCACAACCTGTATCTTCCTTACCACCAATTCATACTGCAGATAATAATAAAATGAAAGTCACCCATACTGGTCATGTATCTACTCCAAATCTTAATCTACCTGAAACTTATTATACCCCAAATTTAGCTCTTAACCTCATCTCGATTGGTCAGTTGTGTGAAAAAGGACTAAATCTTAATTTTTCTCCCTTTGTTGTCCAGGTACAGGATTCACTAACAGGACAGATTCTTGGGACGGGTCGCAGGGTGGGTTGATTATTTGAGCTTACATCTTTGCATATACCTCAACGACTTGTGTCTGCAGCTACAATAGCTAATTCCCCCATTCAACAATGGCACCTTCATCTTGGTCATGCCTCAGCCAGCAAATTATAGCCTTTAATCTCTCGTGGATTACTCGGCTCTACCAAATTTGAGTCTTTTAATTGTTTACATTGTCAGCTTGCAAAACAACCTGCATTGTCTTTTTCCATTAATGACACTAATTCCGATACTCCTTTTGGTTTAATACATTCTGATATTTGGGGTCCCTCACCTATTTCTTCAATGAATGGTTATTGTTACTTTGTGTTGTTTGTTGACGATTATTCTCAATTTACTTGGATCTATTTTTTGAAACATCGATCTGAATTATCACATACTTATATTACTTTTGCAAATATGGTTAAAACTCAGTTCTCTCGTATCATTAAAATTCTTCGAACTGACAATGCCATGGAATATCCAGATTCTTCCTTACTTCAATTTCTTAGTCAACAAGGCACTATTGTCCAATGTTCTTATCCCCATACCTCTCAACAAAATGGGCGAGTCGAACGCAAGCATTGCCATATTCTTGATTCGGTACGTGCTCTTCTTCTTTCTGCCTCATGCCCAGATAAGTTTTGGGGGGAAGCAGCTTTTCATGCTGTTTATATTATTAACCGTTTCCCTACAATGGTTCTTCAAAATCTATTTCCTTTTGAAAAGTTGTTTGGACATTCTCCTAACTATTCAATTCTTAAACCTTTTAGTTGTGTCTCTTTTGTTCTTTTACAACCTCATGAACATACGAAATTAGAACCCCGTGCTCGGTTATGTTGTTTTCTTGGATATGGCATTGAACACAAAGGGTATCGGTGTTGGGATCCTATTTCCAACAAGTTGCGAGTCTCTCGTCATGTTACTTTTTGGGAAGATACTATGTTCTCTTCTCTTTCCAAATTTCATAGCTCTGTCAATACTGATCCCTTGTTTTTCACTGATCCCTCAGTTGAGTTGTTTCCAAGTCATGACACAGGTGATTCTGATGTGCTCAATAATATCCCATCCCCACCTGCTTCCGTTGATTCTGCTCCAGTTGATGATCCTATACCTACGCCTATGTCTTCCTCTACCACCACTCTCCGTCGTTCTACCCGGGTAAGAGAGACTCCAAACTATCTTTCTGATTTTCACTGTTCCTCTACTATTGTAACTCTTCATGAGCCTCGCTCCTATCGTGAGGCTAGTACTGACCCTCTGTGGCAGCAAGCTATGACTAAACAACTTCAGGCTTTATAAAAAACTCATACTTGGGACTTAGTTGATCTTCTACCAAACAAGACCCCTATTGGCTGCAAATGGATTTACAAAATTAAAACCCGATCTGATGGAACCATTGAACAGTACAAAGCCCGTTTAGTAGCTAAAGGGTATAGTCAAGATTATGGTATCGACTATGAAGAAACTTTTGCTCCAGTAGCACGCATAACTTCTGTTCGCAGTCTCTTAGCTATTGCTGCTGTTCGTCAATGGAACCTTTTTCAGATGGATGTCAAGAATGCCTTTTTTCATGGTAATTTAACATAAGAGGTTTATATGCATCCTCCTCCTGGTTATCATTCGTCTTACAAAGTTTTCCACCTTCAGTGTACCCTATAGGGTTTAAAACAGGCTCCCATAGCTTGGTTTGCCAAATTTAGTTCCACTCTTACTCAAATTGGTTTTGTCTCTAGCCCACATGATTCTGCGTTATTCACTCGCCGAACTGACAATGGTTCCTTTTATTGCTTTATGTTGATGATATGGTAATAACAAGAGATGAGTCCTCCAGTATTTCAGAGTTACAACATTTTCTCAATCAACATTTTGAAATGAAAGACTTGGGTTCTCTCAGCTATTTTTTGGGACTTGAAGTTTCTTAGAATTCTGATGGTTATTATCTCTCTCAAGCCAAGTATGCATCCGACTTACTTTCTAGAGCAGCCATCACTGATAGCAAAACTGTATCAACCCCGATGGAGCTAAATTGCAAACTTACATCACTTGATGGTAGTCCTCTTGATGACCCTACCTTATATAGACAACTTGTTGGAAGTTTCGTTTATTTCACAGTTACTCGCCCTGATATTTCTTATGCAGTTCATTTGGTTAGCCAATTTATGTCTGCCCCTTGCTCAACTCATTTTTCTGTAGTACTTCGAATTCTTTGATATATAAAAGGAACTCTTTTTCACGGTTTACACTTTTCTGCTACCTCATCCCTAGTATTATCGGGCTATTCTGACGCTGATTGGGCTGGTGATCCGACAGATCATCGCTCTACAATTGGTTATTATTTCTTCTTGGGTAATTCTCTCATCTCTTAGCGTAGCAAAAAGCAAACTGTAGTTGCACGTTCCAGCATAGAATCTGAGTATCGTGCACTTGCTGATGCTACATCTGAATTACTTTGGTTACGATGGTTGTTAACAGACATGGGCCTCACTCTTTCTTCTGCCACCATGCTTCATTGTGACAATCGAAGTGCCATACAAATTTCACATAATGATGTATTTCATGAGCGCACCAAACATATCAAAATTGATTGTCACTTTATTCATCACCATGTTGCTTATGGAACCATATGTCTGATTCCTGTCTCCTCTACTAATCAAACTGCCGATAGCTTCCCCAAATCACATCTTCCCACTCGCTTTCAGGATCTCATTAGTAAACTCAAGTTGGCATCAGTGCTACCACCTTGAGTTTGAGGGGGGTGTTAGCGTAATTATAGAAAATCAATGCTTGCTTGATTATAGGAAATCAATTATTTAGCAAAATTGCAGCAACTAATCAGTCCTAGCATGATTTTAGGAGTATTATTTAGCAAAATTGTAGCAACTAATTGTCCTTGCATATTTGTATTCTTGTGTATAAATACATGTAATATCTCTGTACAAAATGTGCAAGAAATACACAATTCTTTTATCATTATCTCTCCTCTTTTCTAGCTAATACCCTTCTTGATCTCTCTTCCTCTCCCATCTCTCTCTCTCTCTCTCTCTTTATAGTGATGGTATGGTGGGTGGTGGAGATGGCGGTGGTGTAGTGGGGAAGATAGATGAAGAGAGAGATGATAGATTGAGGGAGAGGGGGTAGATCGAAAAATTAAAGAGAAAAAGAGGGTGTTGTCGGCAGTGACGGCGAATGACAGCCAATTGGCGGAGGCGGCAGTGGTGGTTGTGGCGGTGGCGGTGTTATCATCGTGTGTGAGGGCGGGGAGAGGGGGAGAGAGAGAGAGAGAGAGAGAGAGAGATGCTAGGAAGAAGAAGGAAAAAAGAGAAAAGAAAAGGAAAAAGGAAAAAGGAAAAAAAGAGAAAAAAAAAAAGAAAAAATGATTTATTTAATTTTTTAATATAATGTGTATTATAATTTTTTTGTCAAATATTAGAATATATTATATATTTATTTGTTTATTTAAATTTTTTATATTTATTTAATTATTTATATAATAAGTATTATAATTTTTTTATCAAATATTAGAATATATCATATATATTTTTTTATTTAATTTTTTTGTATTTATTTAATCATCTATATAATATGTATTATAATTTTTTTTTTATCAAATATTAGAATATATCATATATAATTTTATTTATTTAAATTTTTTTATTTATAAAACAAATTTTATAATATTATAATATTTTTTTATGTATTTTACATTTATTAAATATAATTTAATATAAAAATTATATATTTTAAAGTACATGTTTATAAATATTTGCACATATTATATAAAATATTTAATTTTTTTAAAAAAAAATTAAATATATATAAAATTTATATATATATTTTTAAAAAATAACTGAAAAACCCCTTGAGGGCAAAATAGTGATTTTGCTATGGTCAAACACCTACTCCTCTTTTTAGAAGGGTAATTTTGGAAGTTCAATTTTTTTGACTAACAACAACCATTAGTCAACTAACGGCTGGTGCAAGTTGTTGGACAGAATGTAAATTAAGGGGGTAATTGTAATATCCCTTAGG
Organism: Petrea volubilis; assembly: GCA_026212405.1. Classification (NCBI taxonomy): domain Eukaryota; kingdom Viridiplantae; phylum Streptophyta; class Magnoliopsida; order Lamiales; family Verbenaceae; genus Petrea; species Petrea volubilis. Next base: position 17,955,277 of record CM047871.1, on the reverse strand, counting down.
TTGGGGTATTTTTTTTAAATAGAGTATACCTCAATGGAGGTAAGTGTAATTTGCCCTATTTCTAAATGTCACACAATTTTATTTAAAATAAGGAAAAATAACAATTGCAACAATATATATAAAATTAGTAATAGGAAGTACTGAGTTGTTACACGAGCACTAAACGATCTCATTAAGCATTTTGCTTATCCTTCAATGTCTTCCTCTATAGGTTCTTGAAACGAGCGATGCTCATAGAAAATATTTTATTCTTACTTGAGAAAGTGGGCAATAGCAAAGAGAGTGAAGTTGATAATCAAGGAAGTTATGCCACGTCTTATACTAAGCATAGCAGATCGAGTCCGCTATTTGAATATGTTCTAAGAAATGATTATTTTGAAGAGTTTTTGTTATTGGAAATAGTTCACATTTAAGTTTCTTGTTAATTTATTTGTATATATGACTGGGATTGAGGGAGTTACAGATAAGAAAGTGTTTTGAAATCAATTAGAGCATAATTGTCCGCTCAGTTCTCCAAATGGAATGGAAAAGGTGTCATTCTTTTGAAGGTCTATAGTGATAGATCTAGGAGAATATTGACCTTTTCAATAAGATTTATTATGAAAGAATCTAAGTGAAAATTCCAGCTGATGAGGCATAGGATCAATCTCTCTAAGTTGAAGTACACGCAATATAATAAAGAGAAAGATATGATGTCTTGCATACCTTATATCCGCTTTGGGAAATACTAAATATGCAATTCTATGTACTTGACAAAAAATGTGCACACTTTAAGTGTAACTATCTTATTTTAGTCAAACCATGGTGATAGTCGCCATCAAGTTGATCCTGGAGTACTTGTCAAGCGCTAAAGATACAATACTTAAATGTGATAAATATGGAGAATTGAAATTAGGGACCTCTTCTGATTGTGTTTCTTCGAATCGAATATGGACAACTACAAATCCATCTTTTGATTTGATTTCTGTTTCAGTCGTGACTTGGTTAGTCGAAAAAGTTCCAAACTAGAAACCATGACCGACTTACTATTGAAGTGGAGAGCATCACCAAAACTGAAATGTTACTATCACATGTCTTGGATGGAAAAACTTTTATCCAACATATGCAGGTAAAAGTTCCTAGCATCACTAAGCATGTCGTAGTCTTTGAAATGATATCTAAGTAAGCCAAGATCTTATCAAAAATCTAAGCACAAATATTCTAAAACCGTTAGAATAAAGGGGCCATTTGACTTGAGAAATCGATGATTTAAGTGACATTTGATTGGATATAGCCGCTTAGTGAAAAAGGTAGCAGACCTACTAATTCATTCCCTTAGCTATAAGGTTTAAAACAACATCTATGGAAGATAGGCTTTTAATCCAAAAGTCATTATCTTCAGGGCAAGTGGGAGATTGTTAGAGTCGTGCTCGGCAAGAGAATGAGATTAGCGATACTTTCGGATACTCTTCTTAACAAATGTTCTTTTTGATTAATAATAGAGATGAAAGTTCATATTTTTTGGTCACCTTCATCATAATAAGAAAGTTACACTTTAGTATAATCTATACACATATGGTTGAATATCCTAGATCACATTAGGTTGTGAGACTTGGCCTCAATTAGAGATGGAGATCATGAAACAAGTCTTTAAGGCATGATCTAAATCACTCCAAGTTGAAAAGTCTAACAAACACCATGGAAACTGACATGATTCATATTAAGACTTGTACTTATGACATATCCAAATTGAAGGATGTCTTGTTTCATAGACATCGAATGTATAGATATTCATACACTTAAGTTGGTGCTCATTAGATAATGAGACCACTGAGGATCTCACCGATGCACACCAAAATGGGAGCACTAGTTGCATCTCGAATTTGGATTGTTTCTCAGCTTATGGTATGCATTAATTAGTTCTTAGACTTAAGACTCTATAGTAATCTTGTACATGGGCATCGATACTTTGACGTAGGTACCAACCTCATGGCGGGTAATTTGGCGCCTATGTTGGGTATAAATCTCCCATGTATGAAGTTTTGTGAGAATCTATAAAGAATCATTTACTTACCTTGTAGAGTGTTTGGATCTGCTATGTGTTCCATTTTTCACTAGATTATGGAAATTCATGACCATGGTAGGAGACAACAATTAGAAAATGAGTTTTCTAGATCGTATGTCGAATAGACTAATTATAAATAAGAATCATATAATTGAAGTTAATAGGATTTTTGGTAAATCTCATACCCTAAACCTAAATCGGGATATTGGATAACGGAGGGGCCATATTTGCATGGTAATAATCATAAAAAATAGGTTCACACATTTCACTTCACCTATTGACTAGCCAGGCACTGTGAGTTTGTTGTTATATATTGATCACGATAGATGGATACTATTGGATTAGAACGAGTTCTAATTCAAAAGTGATTAATTAAATGAATTTGGTGAATCGATTGATGAATTTATCATCTAAAATGTCGCAACGAATTGCGAGTCTATTCCTAATCTATTGGTGAACCTAAAGGGTCGTATACAAATGAATGGATAAATTCCTAAATGTATATGAAACGATTAATAGAGATTAATCAATATGATGGGTTCAACAACTCATCTATTACATCATAATCTAAATTACAAACCAAGTTGTTTCATCAACTATTATCAAAGTAGAACAAATAAACTACTATTAACGTAGAAACAAGACGCACACATTTTTGGGGGAATCGAACCTAAGACCTCCTAGTCTTGGAGCCTCAACTTCGCCAGTCAAGTTAGGCTTCATTGTCTTAAGCCTAATAGATTTCTAGAAAATTATTTTGTTTGGGGATTGAAGTGTGGCATTAATTCTTTTGTTAATTGCTCATATTTGGGCCTAAAATTATGGAAGATAATTGAAGAAGTTGGACCTCATTATTTTTGGACGTAAAAAAAATGAATTGAACTTAAAGGCTGGGTTATTGACTAATTGAAAAAATTGAAATAGTGTTTGGTTTTACTTTATTGAATTCCACAAGGTTTATATGATTTAAAGTAACTTGAGCATTAGAAACATGAGAGAAAAAATGGACTTTTTATTGTGTATTTAGTGTTTTGTATCGTGATATAAGCCATGAATAAGACAGAGCTAAATGGGATTAAGTTAGAGAGAAAGTGCTGTACTAGAAATCAAGTGGCAAAACCGCCATTTGATTATTTGAGCTCTTTTAATGTACTACCTACATTTTGCAATATCTATCGTCTAAGGTTTTTTTCGCACATATTGAGAAGAAGTTAAGAGTTGACAATTTTACCCTTATTAATGATTTATTAAACCTATCTCAAACATTGATTACATATGGAAAATTCAACCAATTTGCATTTAGAGTCCATAAATTTGAGTTATATGAAAATTAATGTACAGTATTTGCAAGCTTAATTTTTAGTCTATCAATGTTACTAATATCAAAATTATTAATTTGTCTTGAAGAAAGGCAATTTTTTAAAATAGAGGTAATAATTAGAGATGGTAAAGAGCTAATTCATTTAGGGACAAAGTTGGGAAAAAGGACATTAAATATTGTCTTGTTTTGATAAATGACAAATATTGAAACAGAAATAAAATGTTAAAACAAAAAATATTACGAAACGGAGGTCGTAATTAAATTGGTCTGGTTTATACATTGGGATTTAATTAAGATGCATTGGATATTGGATCTAAGATTTAAATCAAGTTTATTTCTAATGATTTGAATCTTTTAGATGTTAATTATTGTGATTGGGTTAGCAATTAGTGATATTGAAATTCCTTAAAATGGAATAGATGATATTGAATTGAGAGAATTCTAAGTAGAGATAGTACCAAGAATTGCTATGATCATGTTATATATATTTGCACTGATTTAAGTATTATATTGTTACATTAGTAATGACATCCTGGAGAACCTAACAAGTGACATTTGTAAAGTGAGCTTGGATAGCATGTGAGGTTTATACTCGATATTAAGAGATATCTTTGTTGGGGAAAGAACGCATATGAAGTAAATATTGATTTGCAATATTATTTGTTTCTCAAATTTATGATTGTATACATTATAATTAATTTCGTTTGTGAAACATGTAATATTTTGAATATCTTGCTTTTGAGTTCGAAATGTTTTAGAATCTTCAATTCTTTTGTATTTGAAATATTATTTCATGAAATGAGAAGAAAATGATTATGAAATATTGAATATTTGTTTTGGATCAAGTTGATGCTAATACCCTTAAATGGCACAATAAGTAAAGTGATATACATTTGAAATTATAAATTGTTAGGTATTTTGATCAATTCAATTATGTTACCCTTGAAGATGCTTTAGAAAGTTTTGTTACCTATAAGGATGCCCTTGGAAATTTTTGGTGCCCGAGACTAATTTGAAAAGAAAATTGGGCGGTGTTGGACTGTTTTATAATGATGCCTTGAATTGTGTGGTGGAAAAAACGAGCCACATCATCCCTACCATGTTGATTATTTTTCTTATGCATGGAGAGCCTACTATGCTGATCAAATTGATGTATGGAAACCTAGAAAAAGGCCATGTTTTTTCTTGGTGAATGGTGATACACCTAATAAATTGAATAGTCATCACTTGTTCAATTATTGCGAAGCCAAGACATGCTGACCGCCGGTGAAGCTCTCTTATAAGTAGGGCCATTCTTCCTCCACTTTGTACATCATTGAGAACAAGAAATTTGAGAGATCGAGAGTTTGTGAGGCCTGTAAAATTGAAAGTTGGAAAACACTTAAGAGATAAGACTCTCTGTGAGAGAATTGTGAGGCTATTATCTTGGGGATTCAAGTATAATTTGAGAATATTTTCTCTAATTGTTGTAACTCTCTATAAAATTTTATTATAGTGAAAACGCTCCTCGTTCATGGACGGAGGCTCGTTATTAGATGAACCGCGTAAATATCATGTCAGTTAAATTTTCATTGGTTTTATTATCAACTTATTGTCACATATGTAAACAAATATACTACTTGATCCAGGTGCTAGCCTAACAGAATGACAATGGTTGGCCTCTTGACTAGGCATCATTTGGATCCATTCATCATTGTAGTTGGGCGTTAGCTACTACTAATGTTAGATTGGCATGTGAATGGTCATGCTACTTTGTTCTATTTTGTTTGTGTTGGCTACCTAAATTTGGAGGAATAAAGTAAAATTATGCTATGATGTGATATGTTGTCGACTAATAAGGCTGGAGTTTTGTGCCCACTATTTATTTTGAAATGATTAAATAATTGGTTGTGAAAGTGTATATATTTCCAAATTTTACAAAGACTCTGATTTTGAGATGTCTTCTTACTGGTATAAGTCAGTGTTGAGACAAATTAGTTAAATGTTTGTTATTATATTGAGTATAACTTTTGTTATCAAACTAACCCATTTCAACATAAGTTGGTCCTACGAATTATGGGATTTGAGATTTTGCTATGTAATCAATTTATAACTTATCTCGGCAGCTAGAGGATTTTGTTCATGGTCCAGTGTTCAAAATTATTTTGGATTGAAACAAGGTCAAGAAAATATTTTGTTTAATATGTTATTTTGCCACAAGTGAATTTCTTGTTTGAATAATCTTTTGTATTGACGTGGTGGAGTTCAGCTTTACCACGTTAGCGCCAGCTCATGGCATTAGACCAACGACGGAATGCCACGAGGATCAAAGATCACACGCATCACCTGATCCGCCACACGCCATGTGTCTACTAGATCCTCGGGTTTGAGGATGTCCTCGCTCTTCCATGAATCTCGTCTCCAATCTGACGAAAACAGGTGTCTCCGCGGACCTCACGTGGGATCTCTCCGCCAGACACCACGTGTCCCCCTTTCATCCTCGAAGTGGTCCCAAAAGTAACCGCCTTTGACAACAGTTGTACCCGGCCCATCCGCCTCCGATTTCTATAAATAGCAAGCCATCATTGTTCACAAGGGTAAGCTTTCTAAAAATCTAATTATGCACTCCTACCTTCCAAATCCCTGCTCGAATACTGATTTGAGCGTTGGAGGGTCTTCACCGGAGACACTTCCGGTTAAGGCTCACGTGTGTTCCATCCTTGCAAAATAGGACCCAACCAGCACTCATACACGTTTTACTCAAACCATTGGACAAAATCAGATACCTTTACTCTGATCATACCAGTTCGACCGCAAAATCTGACCCCATCATTTGGCGTTAGAGGAAGGGCCTATTCAAAGCAAGTGAGGAAAATAGTTAACACTCATCGAACTGGAATAGAGCCTAGGGATTCGAACAACCCCATGGCCACGCAAATTACTGTCAACATCGCGAAGCAGCATAATGCACCACCCCACCCTACTCAAGTCCTTCCTGAGGTTGTACCCGCAGTACCAATCGGGCAAAACCTGGTCATCTTGACAACTGATCAATTCAACGCGCTCTTGCATGAGATCCGTGGGTGGGGGGACCCAAACCCTGCACTAGCCGTTGCTGCCAAAGAAATTCCTCCCTAGAGGAATGAGCCTTGCCCCCTGCGCTGTGTCGGCCCAAGTGACGCTGAGCTAGATGTTCTCCTTGCCCATAAACGTGCTCCTGCCCCATGAGAATCGAGAAGAGAAAGACGAGCTCCTCCACCCCGCTCTATCGAGGAAGTCTCGGAGTCTTTAGTAGGCGCCTCATTGAGAAACTTGGCCCGAACTCAGAGAAAGCGCCTAGAGGAAATCTCCCACTAGGCGATCGAAATTCAGAGATGGATCAATGAGGTACGTTGGGGGGAGAGGCACCGAGAAGAAATTGGACAGTTATCTCATCAAATGGAAGACCTTAACCGTAGACTCGAGGAGCTGTTTGCCCGATCCGGACAGGGGTCTGCTCAGAGGTACTTTACACACGACGACTCAGATCTCCTCTGTCACGACCTCCAGAGGGCCAAGGCATCTGGAGGAGTCAGGATCCCCACAAACCTACCTCAATACAATAGGGAGCCCAATCCCAAGGAGCACTTGATACAGTTCAAACAAGTCATGCGTGTTCATATGATCGATGATGATTTCGTGGACAAGTTGCTGACCACGACCTTCCAAGGCATTGCCTCCCAGTGATATTTCCACCAAGGCCTTGGCTCGATTAGGAGTTTCGTAGATTTGGCGATGAAGTTTGTCAACCATTTCCAGACCAAAAAGTCTGGCCAAACTGCCCCCATCCCACTTTCACAAGATTTGGCAGAGGGACAACAAGTCCTTGAGGCACTTTTTTAATTGTTTCAATATTGAGCTCCTCAAAGTGGAGAGTGTCCAAATGGACTTCCTCCTCAACGGGAGCGATACGAAATCAATCATGCTTGGACCACTTGGCTAGAAAGCGCCCGGCCACCATGGAAAGGTCATGTCCATTGCCTAACAGTACATGAACGTAGAGGACATGAGATATAAAAGGAAACTCAACGCCAGAGAGAAGAAGGATCGCCGATGACAGAGCCCCCCCAAGCAGGTAGGCAACTACGACATCGAGGGGTGCTTAACCCTCAAAAGGGAGATTCAACGCTTGATCGACACAGGCTGCCCAGAGATCAAAAAATATGTCAAGAAGAAAGGCCAGGGCCATAAAGATGAGGGCAGCTGCCGATATCGCTCCCCGTCCTCTGTGGACGACGACTCGGGATCCCCGGAGGAGAGAAAGATCTCATTCACCTCAAAGGGATTGTCCTCCTCCTCATCGGGCTGAGAAATAGCCCACTATACAGGACAGCCTCCCCACCTGAGGTATGATTCACACCATTGACGGGGGGCCAAGCGGCGGAGACACGAAGAGTAAGAGGAAGCAGGTGGAGAGGCGCCTCGACCAAGCCCGATACCGCATCGAAGATCGGTACTACCATGAGAAGAAGCTAGTTAATGCCATCTTTGGAAGAGTGGTGCCAGAGAAGAAATCATAGAAGTTTTTTGATTGGGACCTTTAGCACATCTCGAGGATACACGATCTCAAGGACACCCTCAACTATCCGATGGTTATCACACTGGATGTGGCCAATTACGTTGTGACAAAAACTTTAGTCGACAATGGGAGTTCGACCAACATTATCTTCACCTCCACCTTTGCCAAGATGGATCTGGGGAGTCACTGCTTTACTCCCGTACAGACCCTATTGATAGGGTTTGGTGGATTTGAGGTTGTTCCCCTTGGGACGATCCAACTCCCCCACATCCTTGGGGGAGGCCTTGTGGAGGAAGACCTTGATGATCTCCTACTTGGTGGTCGACGCCCCCTTTGCCTATAATATGATCCTTGGGCACCCTGCACTTAACGACTTCAAAGCGGTAGTGTCGACTTACCACCTGAAGATGAAGTTTTCCACCCCCGCTGGGGCCGGACAGGTCACTTGTCGTATTCTCGATGCATGCAAATGCTACTCCATCTCCTTGGAGGGGAAGCAGACTCCCATGCTCTGACCTGTGGCGGCCTGAAACCTAAGTTGCGGATATCCCTAAGTGTACCGAGCTCGACCCTGCCAAGTGGCGAAGACTCGAGGATTGCACGGTTGTACCCACGGAGGAGTATAAAACCATCGAGCTCGATGTAGGAGATTCGAGCAAAACAACCAGGATCGGCACTCATCTCGAATCTGCCTAGGAGGTACTCCTTGTCAAATTTTTAAGGGCAAACATCGACGTGTTTGCATCAAAGGCCTCCGACTTCTTAAGCACCTATGTCGAGGTCATTGTCCATCGCTTGAATGTTGATCCGTTGATCAAGCCCGTCAGGCAAAAGAAAAGAATTTTCTGCGAGGAGAGGAATCAAATTATCGATAAGAAAGTGAGTAAGCGTCTCGAGGCCAGGTATATCGTCGAGATCCAGTTCACGAAATGGTTATGCAATGTGGTCATTGTGGCAAAAGGAGACGGCCGTTGGAGGATGTGCAACGACTTCACCGACCTTAACAAGGCCTACCTGAAGGATCACTACCCCATTCCCTGAATCGATCATCTTGTGGACTCGACGGTGGGGTGCGAGTTGATGAGCATGATGGATGCTTTCCAGGGCTACAACCAAATCTACATGGTCAAGGAAGACAGGGGTAAGACGTCCTTTGTTGTCGCAATGTGAACTTACTACTTCCTCGTGATGCCTTTTGGGCTGAAAAACGTTGGCGCAACGTACCAGAGGCTCGTCAACCTCATGTTCAAGAAGGAGATCAGCAAGACAATCAAAGTATACATGGATGATATGGTCATCCAAAGCGACTTGAAGTTAAACCCTAACAAGTGCACATTCGGTGTCCGTGGAGGTAAGTTAATCGGCTACATCATCAGCCAACGGGGGATTGAGGCCAACCCCGCAAAAATATGAGCCATCTCCGATATCGAGTCCCCTAGCTCGATGAAGAAGGTCCAGAGACTGGTGGGGAGAATAATTGTGCTCAACAGGGTCATATCCTACTTGGCAGATCGAAACCTCCCATTTTTCAAGGCTCTGAGAGTGGTCCCAAATTGGAAATGGACCGAGGAATGCCTACGCGCTCTGATCAAATTAAAACGTTACCTGACCGAACCCCCACTGTTGTAGAAGCCCGTTCCTGGAAAGCCTCTCTACATCTACCTGGCGGCTTCGCCGAACACCGTCAGCTCGGTAGTGTGCACGTGGACACTACAAGAAAACAGTCAAAAACCTACGGAACAAATCGCTTGCAAATATCAATGGAAATCCTACGAAAGCTGGTAACATGAAACTCTATTTGTAATCCGTAGGAAAATTTACCATGAAAATGGTGGGAGAAATAGCACCATTTTACCTACAGATATGCGAGGAAAAATCAAGGGAATATTCCCTTGGTAATCTGGTTCAAAATTTACCAAGGATAATACCAAGGGATTTTTCTCTTGGTAATCTTCTTAATAGTTTTACAGAGGGAAAACTGAGGTAACACTCCCTCGGTAATGTGGTTCAAAATTTTACCAAGGGATTACAAAGTGATTTTTCCCTTGGTAATTTTCTTAATAATTTTACCATGGGAAAACCAAGGGAGTATTCCCTCGGTAATGTGGTTTCAAAATTTACCAAGGGATTACCAATGGATTTTTCCCTTGGTAATCTTCTTAATAATTTTACTAAGGGAAAACCGAGGGAATATTTCCTCGGTAATGTAGTTCAAAATTTTACCAAGGGATTTTTCCCTTGGTAATCTTCTTAATAATTTTACCGAGAGAATACTCCCTCGGTAATGTGGTTCAAAATTTTACCAAGGGAATTACCAAGGGATTTTTCTCTTGGTAATCTTCTTAATAATTTTACCGAGGGAAAAACCAAGGGAATATTCTCTTGGTAATGTGGTTCAAAATTTTACCAAGGGATTACCAAGGGATTTTTCCCTTGGTAATCTTCTTAATAATTTTACCAAGGGATTTTCCCTTAGTAATCTTCTTATTCAATTTTTTTTAAATTGATTTTTTTTTATGATTTTGTAATGATGAAAACGTATTTTGTGTGTGCTACTAATATTCCTTTTTGCTCTTATTACTCTTTCTCATTCTATCTCTTAAATGGAGAACACGTATTTTGTATTTAGTTCTAATATTTCTTTTTGAACACTATGTAGGATTTAATTATATGAATCTATTGTTAAATACTATTCTAGCCAAATATATTGTAAAATTTTTGAATTTATGTATGATCAAAATGCAGTAGATCTCTTTTATAAGGGCTATAGCGACGTAGTAGTATTCTCATTGGTCTGCCGCCTACCCCCACCCTGCTGCTGTCGAGCTCTGGCTAGCCGCTATCACTCGTCGGACCGTCACCACGGGAATAATATCCCCTGGAATAGTATTCTCATCAAACCCCCTCCACCTGCCCCCATCCTGCTACTGTTGAGGTCCCGCAAGCCACCACCATTTGTCGGACCGCCATTGCCGCTGGACTAGTATCCCCCACAATGTGCAAATTTTTGTAGCTCAGGTGATTAGAACCCATGATGCCAAGGTTGTATGCCAAGCACTCCAACACCAAAATATTACAAGAAGCTGTGATATATTTTGTTTTATTTTATACTTATCATATATTGGTTTGATTATTCTTATTTTAATTTATTAACTAATTTTAATTTATTTTTTATAATTAGAAGATGATTTTGGCACTCTAAATTTTTATATGAAAGCTTCATTCCCATTATTTCATTATTTATATGGATGGTAAATTCCTTTTTCAAATTGCTTGCAATTCGACGTATCTTTTTCATATGACGAATGCCAAAACCCCCATACTTTTGATGATTTTTTTTCCAAAATTAATTGATTTTTACATAGTGATTCGTAATTTCTAACATAAATATTTTGAAAATATATAATTATTCAGTATATATATACATGCTTGTAAAAAATTGGCACAATTATTAGTGACGGATCAGACCATCACTACATTTTATATGCAGATAATTTAATCTGATATCTAGGGACCAATCTAATCCATCACTAAAAGTTTCTACAAAATTAATAATTTCATATTTAGCGGCGGAATCATGTTAGTCACCCCGAATTTAAAGCATTATGAGGGATTATTATCATCACTAAGCCAATTGTCGTTGCTTACATTTTCTATAAAGGTAGTGACTACTAGCCACTCAAAAGTTCACCTCCATACTTGCTATTTCCATGGGTAATTCCTTCACTATTAGCAGCGGACAATTTTCCATCACTAATAATCATTTTTCTAGTAGTGGGTTATTCTTGAAGAAGCCAGTCTTTATACATGATCAACTGTATGTTGCTCTTTCAAAGGTTACAAACAAGGATGGATTGAAGGTTTTGAACTTGGTCAACTTACAAAAAAAAAAAAACACAAAATATAGTGTACAAAGAAGTATTTCGTAATTTGGCTTGAGTCATTTTAAGTTATTTTTACTTATTATTTATTTATTTTTAAATTCCATTATGTTTTTTTATCTTTGAAATATGAATCTTATTTCAAATGTAATTATGTTATTGAATCTTGCTTATTATCTCATCTAATATCCAATAATTAAAAATTCCCTGTGCACGCTGCTCATGGATATAATGATAGTTATACCTAATTTAGCATCATATGTAAAACAAAATGCTCAAATATATTTTAAAACACAAAACATGTGTAATGTAATTTAAAAGTATTTATTGGCTCGTCAACCTAATTTAGGTGATTGATCGTTTACAAGCGAAATTAATTGGACATATTTTACAACAAACTTAAATGAAATCCAAGATCATACGAAAATTATCGCATATCAAAAATTCCTGCCCCTTCCCCCCCCACCCCCCACCCTCCAATACACACACATTTTTACATAGTAACATGAGGTGACTGTGTGAAATACGTGCATATTGTCACATAATTATTTGAGCACATAATCCCATGATTTTTCACATTATCTACCTTTTCCACATCTATGTGTGGCTACCTTATCTCGCCGTGCCATCATTCCCATTTTCCAATCAAACACTCCAAATCCCAACCAAAACACTCCAGTGGTCATATCCCGGGCATATGCCAAATTTTCTACGACCCACTTCAGTACGTGGAACACTCTGTCCATGTAAGGTGGGATTAGGACCATGGATGGCGAGAACCTTTAAGACTGGCAAGCCCGTTACCACCCAACCGAACTCAGCCCCATCCACTATGAACACATTAGGGCCCATTGCATACATAGTTTTTCATGTATTTCACATAGTTTTAAATAATTTCATGGAAAGCATATTTTCACTTTCATAACTTGAACCATAAAATACACTAAAACATATTTGAGACTAATAACTATACATACTTTCTTATGAACATAAAGCATAACTACACATAGAATCATGTTATCGTGTTCTATGAACATAAAACCTAAGTACACATAGAAACATACTTTCTATTATTTTGTAGTAACATAATAGACATATTGATTACACAATGCAAGGCTAACTAACTTAGGCACTTAGAGAAATCCCTACTTTCCTAAGCATCTTACTTCATAATTATAACAATGTATATACAACTAGAACCGTGAGAACAACTAACTTGTAGTTGCATCTTAGGATCTAGTATAGCATGGTAAAAACTAACACAAGTAACTAACTCATGTGCTAGGTAAGAATTCTACGTTCTCTAACTTATTCTTTCTTTCTTTCTTTTTATTTTGGAAGTGGTGTATATGCAAAGTAATGTTAGGAAAATATAGAGTGAAATGAAGCAAAATAACTTCAAGAGAAAGTGTGTGTGTCCCGTGAGTTTGTGTGTGTGTGGGTGTGTGGTTTTGTGTTGTGCATTGTATACTTATAGATATTAAAGATAGAGATAGAATTATTAATTAATTAAGTCATTTTCTAATTATTATTGTCTTTCCACCTAAGGTTACAACTAAGGGTTATAATAAATGCAATCTTCCAACTCAATGCCTAAGTGTTAACCTAATTTTAGCTTAAGTGCTGCCCTAAATGCATGATTCACAATATAGGACCTAGCTTTTAAAAATAATTATTATAGTGTGAAAATGACACATTTTAGTGAAAATGACATTAACAAGCAAAATAATCTAACCTTATATTTATATATATTTTTTCGTGTGTATGTATATATATATATATATATATGTATGTGTGTTTGAATTTTATGCACTTTATAATTACTAAATGAAGGAAAATAATTCCAATAATTAGGCATGTAGTAAATAAAAATAGGCATATATTTCATAGTATTTCACAAAGTATTTATTGCAAGAAAAATGTCACATAAGATGCATAAATTAATCATATAACATTTAAATGATACATATTTAAACCTCAAATAATATATAGGTAACATCGAAAAATGCACGGGAAAATTGGGTCCCTACTATGGATCCAACTAGAGAGAGAGAGAGAGAGAGAGAGAGAAAGAGCACTCAAAATTGAATATTGGCAGGCTAAGCTAACAAGTACTATTTTTGATAAAAATTGTTAGATACCTTTCTAATAAAAATAAATAGTACAAATTTAGTTTGATAATGATCAACAATTCACATTAACACATGATAAATGCATAAGTTTAAAATTTTCAACTTTATATAATGCAAAGTACACAATACATTCATACATACATACATACACATATTTCACAAATACATACATACATATATTGATTTGATTAAACAATAATTAATGATCTAGATTTATCTTGATCAATATTGAGCAGTTTAAAGTTTTGTTCTTAATATATATATATATATATATATATATAGATATTATTTTTTCTTGCTCTTTCATCCACAACTCCCCAAACATAGAAACCGGATACAAAAAATAAACAAAATCACACACACAAGGAGATGGTGCAAACACACATGCATGTACCTAAAAAATAACCATTAAAATTTATTTGAATTTTCAAATTTGACCAAAGGCTCCACTTATCCATAACCTAAGAACTTCAATCCTAAAATTAAAAAAAAATACAAATGTGAGGGAAGATGGCAATAAGAGCTAAACTACCGTACCACTCCATCACCACTGTTCCACTACAACTTTAGTTTTTTAAATGTGCATGTGTACTGTGTGTTTGTATTTCTTATTTAAGAGTTTTTTTCTATGTTTGAAGTCTAGGGCAAGTGAGGGTGGAGGCAATTGGGCAGGTGAGCTTGGGCATGTGGGGAAAGACAATAGACATATATATATAATGATCTATATTATATTGTACTATATATTAATAATAGAAATATGTCTATGGATATTGATCAATTTAAATCTATACTATTAATTATTATTTAATTAAATCTTGACATATTTTATGTTATATTATATTATAAAAAGTTGAAGGTTTAAACTATCGACATTTATTATTTTTAATGTGGACCATTATCCACTAGTTTGGACCAAAGAATTTTATTATAGTTTCACATTTAATTGTTAAAAAGATTATAATTGCAATGCTCCCTAATATTTGAATAATTGTAATTTATTAATGAGAGAGTCAAGAATTTAAAAATTTTGGATCATGCGCGTTGCACAAGGGTGTATGACTAGTTATTATAAAAGACATGAGATATGTAGTTAACACAATGGTCAAATCTACTCTAATATTTATTTAAAATGAACATACGCCAAGTGTAAAGATCCTAAGCTAAGTATTTAAGTAAAGAAATAATTTTAAACACACGGCATGAATGTGAGTTATGAAATAGAAGATCAAACACCATTTTTGGAATACAGAATCCTATCCATTATATGTACATGATTTAATGTACCAATTTAAACAACTAATTCAAAATTTAACAAAATCTGTCATTCTTTAGAATTAAGTAATGTCTTTCCAATGAGTGATAACTAGACATATGGGTGATTCAATTAGATCACGGATCGAATAATAATAATAATAATAATACATTTATACTTTTACCATTTGATGAATATTTATTTATATTATTGATTATATTATAGATGAATTTTTAAATCACTAACGGTTACAAAGCAAAAGAAATTAATAAATAAATTTTTAAAAGATCAAATTTCTTTTTGTACAAAATGATCACAATAACTAATAAAAATTAATTATGTTAAATTTATATATTAATTATTTCTTATGTCAATCATCATAAACTGAGAAAGTTTTAGGGGTTTTTTTTTTGTTCTATTTTTCCTAAAGAAATTGATGAAAACCAATTCTTATTCCATCTCAATTTGATATTCCTTCTTCTTCTTCTTCTTCTTCTTCTTCTTCTTCTTCTTCTTTTTCTTCTTCTTCTTCTTCCACTCCCGACACCTCTAAAACGGGATACACATCCATTATGCCAGAGGCCCCAGACAGCAAGTTGCACTCTTAATATTATTTTTCTTGCTCTTATTTGATGAATACCCTCCTTATTAAAGACACTTTTGAACGTTTGAAGGCACTTCCTATTCTTTAGACAAGTTATTTACATTAACTACATGTTCAACAAAGGAAAGAAAATAGATAAAAAAAAATAAGAAAGACAAAGAAAGGAAATAAAATAGAGCGATTTTAATCTTCCACATGTATATTTAGATGAGACAACAAAGAATAAAGGAAAGCGGAAAGATAACTATTTTTTCCTGTTTGTTTGCATAAAAAAGTGGAAGAAAAGAAAATTATAATGGTATCAAATCACTACTACATCCTCTTGTCATTCTAAATCAAATTTTGTTGTAAGTTCATTAATTATAAGTTTCCATAGATAATGAAATACCCTATTTCACTCTAGGAAACCAAGGAAAAATAGACTTGTTTATAAGCTTTTTCGACACCTCAAGTGCTTTCATTCAATATCTATTTTGGGCAAGTTATTCATAACCCAATTTTAAGGTATACTTGGTGGGTTAAAATATAACTCTCGTGTCCAACTGGCTTTGGGACCCAAGGCGTAACAAATGCTACCAAAGGCCCTAGCCAATGGAAAAATAGGGCAAAGTGGTATGCACATGAGAGCCATCTCTCATGTTCTGAAAGAGGGGTGATTATAATACTCCGTCTCAGATCGAGAAATCAAGGAAAAATTGAATTCCTTATAAGATTGGCCCAATAATTTAGGGGTGTCTATTGGATATCTCTTTGATTTAGCAAATTGTTCATAGTCCAATACTAGGGTATAGTGCGAGATTCAAAATCAAATCTTGCATCTAATGGACTCGTAAGCCTAGATTGTTACAAAGAGATAATTGTAAATTATTTTCAACTTTCAAACAATTGCTTGCTTATATTGTAGTAAAGAGGGAAGCAGTACCTTATATGACAGCCATGGAAGTAGGGACAAGAGGATGGAATAGCAATGAAGAGAAAATAGGACAAAGAAGAGGCAATGTAAAAAGTGATTAATGAGCAACTTTGGAAAATCATATTAAACGGAGGAATCAAATTTAATCTCCTTTCATGTCCACCCAAATTTTAGAAGAATAAAATTGTTTGGACCCATACTCATTTTTGCATTATTCACTTTTCCCCTTTAAAATTTCCTTCCACATCCAAATCGAGGAAAATGTTTTCTATTATTCCAAGTTCTTCCCTTCCACTCCACTTCTTCCCATTTTCCGCTTATCCAAACAAACTATTAATATTATATATCTTTTTCTATTTTTCCCATTAAACAAATATTTTGGAGCTCCAAATTTTCCGAATCACATGAATATTTATGTTTTTGCCACCTAACTTTTTAAGATTTCTGAAAAGGTTGGAGCCTAGAGGAGGGATCCAAGTTCCATTAGGGATGATAATGGGTCAAAGTAATCCACGACCTAGCCTAGAGGGGGTGAGTTCGGGTTTAACAAATAGGTGGTGGGAGGGGTAATGGGTCTTGAGATTATAGACCCAAGGAGGTCCAGTGTAACGACTCGTTAAATCCTTTATTTAAATATTTTATATTATACATTGGTGTCCATTATTTTGATGAATCATTTTTTTATGTAGAACTATTTTGTGAATTATTTTTTTATAGAAATTATTCTTCAAAAATATGATTTTTATTTGCGAACAAGTGATCATTTTGCTACATAAATTTTTATAAAATATTATAAATTCCAAATATTCTTAAAATTTTATGCATTTAGTTTTTCTAAACTCCCAGAAATTATTTAATAGATTATTTTCAACTTTTACCTATTTTTCCAAGAAATTTTAGTAATTTTTGAAAAATATTGTCTTTATGCTATTAATTTGAAATCTAATTTTTAAAATGCTTAATTATTATCAAATAATGAAAATAATAATATAAATAACTAGTTTAGATTTTACTTGACTTATAAAAATTAATTTTCGAATTATTATAATATTATTTCTATTTTTGGGCAATTTTCAAAAAATGGGCACAACAAGGAGTATTTTGGTCTTTTCACTTCTCCAACCCCAAATTTCGGTTTTGCTGAGAAATAAACAATAAAAATACTTAATAAATAAGAGTTTTCAGATTTTATAGGTTTTTATTTGATCTTACTTGATTTTGTTCTATATTTTATCAAAATATCCCTCTACTAATACACTTTTGAAACCTAGCCTCATATGCATATATAAATATATATTAGTGGTGATATACATAGCTACATACACACACACCCATACCCACATACATATACATGGTGGTTAGTAAAGTGAGGTGTATGTGTAAATATCCATGTATGATTGTATGGTAGATGTATTTAGATGAATATAATATGTAGATCTTTGCCTCTAATACTTTGAAAGATCAATACACAAGACCATACACACCCACAATCCTCATTTTTCAGCCCTTTAAGCCCCAAACACTACGGCATATTTTAGTTTTAATAACAAACACCTTTGTTGTGAAAAGTAAAATGTTTCGTTGCAAAATCTATTAATTATGAAATATTTTTGTTGCCAGCTTCGTAGTCAAATCCTTGTTGCTAAAAGTTCATTGCAACGAAAAGTAGAATTCGTCGCCTATACATTGTGTATAGGCAACATTATTGATTTCGTTGCCAACTTTTGTATGATTGGCAACAAATAATATTGTCTCAAAAACTATATGTTTTTCATTGGTGAAAATAATATTTCGTTGCTAAATGTAACATTATGAAGTTGGCATTTTTCTGGGATTTGCAATGATACATTTCGTTGCAAAAGGCATAATTTTTAACAACAAAATATTTCGTGCCTCAAAATATTTTTTGGTAATGAAAATATTTGTTCACAAATACTTCTTTTCGTAATAAAACTATTAGTGCCTAAAAATATTTTTTTGCTACAAATATTTTTCATTCTGAAAAGCATATTCTAAAAATCAATTGTGATTCAACCGTCAATTAAGCACGTCTTGCCCATTGCACGATTCGAACCCTTAATTAAACTCTGCCTCGCTTGTCGCACGATTCGAACCTTCAATGGTGCCATTTATGCTTGTCGTAATTTGAACCATAGTTTAACCTGGGTCGCAAGGGAACAAGCATGGATGGAACAATTTGCGCTAGCCTGGAATCGAACCCGAGTGTCGCATAAGGCATGTAAGTTTTCTTGCCGCTAGACCATGTTGATAATTTATTTATGTATTGCTATGTTTTTACACTTATTAAATTTAGATAAGATTATAAATTTATTATTTTTATTATTATGAAGTTATTATGTATCCTTAATTTGTAGAATTTAACAACTCGATTTAATAAATAATTAAGTTTAGGTTAAATTATCAATTTATTAAAAGTCCAACATTATTATTTGAAGTTAAAAACACAAATAAAAAAATACATATCCTCTATTAAAAAAACAAGGAATTGATAGATTTTTTTTACATTATTAAATTAATTTAAAAGTTTATTAAGTAAAAATTAATTTCATTAGCTTTTTAAATATAGAAAAAAAAGTTACAAGGTTTTAAGTATTCTTCTAAATATTTTAACAATTTACAACAAATTTTTTGGTGTCTAAAAGCATTTAATTACTCGCAACAAAAATTTTTGCAGTAAAAGTGTTTAACTGTTTGCAATTAAACTTTTTATACTAAAAGCACTCACCATTTTGCAATGAAATATTTCATGCACAAATGTACTATACATTTAGCACGAAATATTTTGTCCACAAAAGCTTACAATTATTTCCCCACGAAAAATTTAGTTCCTAATTTATCAACATATTTACAACGCTATATTTTGTTGCCTAATAAAGTACAAATGCCACAAAATCTTTCATTGTAAAAATTTTAATATATTGACAAGATAATATTTTGTCGTCAATTACTTAAAATTATTATCAGCAATAAATTTCGTTGCCTAAATATATGTATAACCTATGATTATATTTTGTTGCAAAAACAACAATATTAGTTACAATGACAGCCATGAGAAATCATATTTTTGGCAACAATAAAAGTTTTTGTTCTAAAAGAATCATTAATAAACAACAAATACCATTTTTTGTTGCCAAAGCTTAACTAATTGCAACAAAAAACATAGTGTAGCAAAAGAAATCGTTGCAAATTTTATAATTTGTTGTAGTGAAAAATCGTGCCCCCTTGCTTCCACACATACACTTTTTATTTTCTCTCAAAACAGTACACTACTTGGACGAACACAAGGTAGGAATATTCTTTATGCCTTAAGTAGAGGATTTTAGTTATTTTGCCATTATCATGCTACTTTAAAGATTTATGGTTAATTTTTCGTATTATAACTCTTGTTGGGAGGAAGTTGAAGAGTGGTTAGACTTGTGAGCATGATCTTGAAGATGTTATGTGATTAATATGCTTTATTTGAAGTAAGATGTGGTTATTATGCTTTATTGGAAATATTATGTGATTAATATGCTTTATGTGAAGTAATATGTGATTATTATGATCTGTGCTTATGGGGAAGTATTGTGTGAGTTTATGCTTTATTTGAAGTATTGTGAAACCCTTATGCTTTAGTTGAGGTATTAGGAGATTATTAGGTATGTAGTTATATACTTATATATTTTAACTTAAATATATATATATATATATATAGTTATGTTGTACGTACATATATCCATATATTTATCCATATAATTATATTAGTTATATTTTAATCTAAATATTTATATATTTATGCGAGTTATATTTTAATCTATATATTTATATATATTTATACTATTTATATGTTAATCTATATATTTATATATTTATACTGTTTATATTTTAATCTTTATATTTATATATTTATACTAGTTATATTTATATATTTATATTTATATTTTGTCTATTTACATATTTTTGCTACTAGTTATTTACATATTTAACATTTCTAAGTAAGTATGCTTAATAAGCAAACATCAAGCTTTCATTTATAAGTGTGGAGCTTACTTTACTAAACTATAATATAAACTTTCAAAGATTACGTGCTTATGTGAATAATTTGCAATTGTGTGAATGGGCCCATATGTGCTGGAATGGTCTGGGGGGTGTTCTGCCGGATAGACGGAGGGATCTACTCAAGAAAGAGGGTCGTAGGACAATACTAGGCGTATGCCCGGGATACGACCATTGGAGGATAAGGCTGGCGGTTTTTACTTTTGCTGTGTACATATAGTAGAACTAGAAAGTCGATACTCTCATTTATTGGATGTACCCTTATGTTACGTAATGTACCTCATACGGTCTGTGATTAACAATGTATGCATGTATGTAACCACTAATGATAATAATA
Organism: Petrea volubilis; assembly: GCA_026212405.1. Taxonomy (NCBI): domain Eukaryota; kingdom Viridiplantae; phylum Streptophyta; class Magnoliopsida; order Lamiales; family Verbenaceae; genus Petrea; species Petrea volubilis. The sequence goes on along the minus strand of CM047871.1, from coordinate 17,934,200 downwards.
ATCATAATAATAACAATTAGACTAACAATAATAATAATAATATTACTAATAATAAAAGGTTTTCGGGGTCGTCACATCCACGGTGGATTACGAGTTTAGATAAACCCATCCCAAACCTACCCTTGTTAACATAATTACATAATTTATATATATCCACGTGTGTGTATATATATATATATATAAGTACTTGGTAAACATTTAAGTTTTTAGGATTTTAAAATTTAACAGCTTAATGAACTTTCCAATCCCATGGATTCGCCTCTTCTTTGCACAATGCCCATTGCCTGCCTCCTCTCATTACCCAATATATCTTTCTTGAGCTGTAACCTCCTCTTGTGAACATAAGTTGATCACCAAAATATCAAACCAACAAGCAAGCATTACGGCTTGGCTTCTCCATCTCATTCAAGGAATTTATAAGTATAGTGCAGCAATTATCTTCTCCAATAACAATCAATATTAATAACAACTATAGCAATACAAAGTGATAATTGCAAATTATTTTCAACTTTCAGACAATTGCTTGCTTATATGGTAGTAAAGAGAGAAAAAATACTTCATATGACGACAACCATGGAAGCAGGGACAAGTGGATGGAGCAGCAACCAAAAGAAAACATGGCAAAGAAGAGACAATGTGAAAGAGATTAATGAGCAATCCTGTAAAATCATATTCAATAAAGATATCAATTTTCTTTGCCCTTCATTTTCCACCCAATTTTGCATGGAAGAATATTGGTAGGCCCCATACCAGCGTTGCAGCTTGGCTTCTCCACCACGTTCTAGAACTTCGTAGCACTAATTAGAGCCTCGTTTACATAACTAATTCCTTCATATTCTTTAAAAAAAATTTTGTCGTTTTCTTTTGCCCTTTCCTTTGTTGAGTTACCTCTTTGCAGGGTGACTTCAAGCGAGATCTTTTGATATTTTTGAATAAGGAATTGTTATTAGCGCTCCAAAATTATTGGTGGCACTTCATTTTTATTTTTTATTTTTTGTATTGAAAAATTGACTAAAATGCCTATTCATCTTTGGAACAATATTTTTATTAATTTGAATGACATACATACCATTTAATTTATTGTTTAATTATTTTCTATAATTTTTTGTTTTACCTTTTTTTGTTGGCCCTACTAAATAAAAAATAAATGTTACTAGCAAAGTTTTTAGGTTATACATAGACCTTCTAATGGACACCCTTTATGAGAATTTATAGGCTCTTGTATCATCAATGAATGAGAAAAATCCACAATTTGAGAAATCATCCTTCAAGTATCTTCTTTTTCAACAAAAGGCATTTTTTTCGTATTATTTTTTGAAAATTCTTTAGAATTAGATTATCAAGTTCATAAATTCACAAAAAAAATTTATTTAATCATAAATTTCTAAACTCAAAGTGTGAACAAAATCTTATTGCAATAATACATATAATATCAAAAAGAAATAAATAACTACATCATCATTAGATGGATTGCAAGTATGGTAAAACTCTAAATTTTGTTGAGTACTCTTGATATTAACAAGCTTTATTATCTTTGGTACCAAGTCAATAATCAGTATTGAATCTTCTACAATACTAGTCTCGTTCATTTTCATGTAATTAAAGCTAGTATGAGAAAGAAATCAAAAAATAGATGATCATAGGATTAAGATAGAATTAGAAAATAAATCCACCTTTCTCAACTTATTCCTAAAGGAGTTTAGGAATTATTCTAAAAGTTAGAATAGACATAGTTTCATATAAGCTATATGATTTTTGATTCAATTCCAATGTAGAATCGAGAACCCGAGGAGATCCGTTCATGTGGACTTTCTTAACATAAGGCTTATAAGGTATAATTAATTTGAATCTTAATAAACGTGTTTGTTGTTTGTATAAGATCCACTACACAATAGCAACGAGATGTGCTTTTACATAATAGTTATGTGTTAAATTTTTATACTTCCGCTGCGTGAGCATCCCGGAGCCAATGCGACACTAACACTTATCTTATACAATAACTAGTGTTATATCTGTACCCAACACACATGATCCAAAACTTTGACAATCTTGGCAATCTCATTACTAAATTACAATTATTCAAATATTAGGGAGCATTGCAATTATAATCCTTTTAACACTTGGATGTTACTAATTAAAAAACTTTTGCCCAACATAGTTTCTTAATGGTCAAAAGTTCACATTAGAAGTTGTAAATGTCGACAGTTTAAATCTTCTACTTTTTATAATATAATATAACATGAAAGACGTCAAGATTTAATTAATTATTTTTAATGTGGACCGTTGATCATTACCAAACTAATTTGGACCAAAGATTTTTATTAGTATCATATAGAAGTGTCAAAGAGATTATAATTGCAATGCTCCCTAATATTTGAATAATTGAAATTTTAATGATAGGGCAATTGTCAAAATTTTGGATCATGCACGTTACACATGGGTAAAATGCTAGTTATTATATAAGATAGGAAATATGTAATTAACACTGTGGTCAAATGTATTTTAAAACACAACACATGTACAATGTAATTTAAAATTTATTTCTTGGCTTATCAACTTGATTTTGGTGATTAATCTTATGGAAGTGAAATTAATTGGACAGATTTCACAACAAACATAAATTATTCCAAGACCATCTAAAAATTATAGCACACAAAAGAACTCCTGCCCCCCCCCCCCCCAACCCTCAAACTCTCCAACACACGTTTTTATCATACTTTGAGAAAATATTATAGTTTTCCATAAGTACTTTGAGTATGGACCTAGCTTTAGAGAGAGTAAGAGAGAATTCAAAATTTAATAATAGCGGGCTAAGCTAAGAAGCTAGTATTCCTGATAAAACTTGTTGGAAGCCTTTCAATTAAAAATAAATAGTACAAATTTGGTTTGATATTGATCTACAGTACACGTTAAAGCATAATAAATACACTAGATTCAAATGTGGACCGTTGATCATTGCCAAACTAATTTGGATCAAAGATTTTTATTAGTATTAGATACAAGTATTAATCTTAGGGCCAAGATTGTCAAATTTTTGGATCATGCACATTGCACACGGGCAAAATGCTAGTCATTATATAAGATAGGAAATATGTAATTAATGCTATGGTCAAATATATTTTAAAACACAAAACGTGTATAATGTGATTTCAAATTTATTTCTTGGCTCATCAACTTGATTTTGGTGATTAATCTTATAGAAGTGAAATTAATTAAATAGATTTCACAACGAACTTAAATTAATCCAAGACCATCTAAAAACTATTACATACGAAAGAACTAGCCTCCCCCCCCCCCCCCTAGCCCTCCAACACTATTATCATACTCTGAAAAAATATTATAGTTTTCCATAAGTCCTTCAAGTATGGACCTAGCTCTAGAAAGGGTGGGAGAGCATTCAAAATTTAATACCAGTGGGCTAAAATAACAAGCTAGTATTCCAGATAAAATTGTTGGATGCCTTTCTAATCAAAATAAATAGTACACTTTAAAGCATAATAAATTCGCAAGATTCAAATGTGGACCTTTGATCATTACCAAACTAATTTGGATCAAAGATGTTTATTAGTATTACATACAAGTGTTAGAAAGATTATAATTGCAACACTCCCCAATATTTGAATAATTGTAATTTATTAATGATAGGGCCAATATTGTAAAAAATTAGGATCATGCACATTGCACATGGGTAAAATGCTAGTTATTGTATAAGATAGGAAATGTCACGCCCCGGTTCCGGGATGCAACACGGCGATGCCCCTAAGCCCAAAGGACTCAGAGACACCAAGCCACGGAAATCAAAACATACTAAAAATACTAAATATTCATTGAAAAACCTTAGTCTAGCAGCGGATAGGATAATAACCCTAACTATTGCATTTTTAGTTCTAAAACATAAATCGTAAACCAATCTATAATAGTCTTAATGGATAGTCATAAAGGAAAATATCGAAACAAATAACTATAGCTAAAGTCTCTAAGCATGGACCTTCAATCCAGTCACCAACCCCAAAATTGTTCCTCGTCACCTTCCTCGATACTATTCTCTGCAAAATAGTTATTAGTGGGGTGAGCGCACACGCCCAGTAAGGGATTTCTTGACCCTCTATCGGATTTGAGCAAGTTACACATATATATAGTATAAAAATAAAATCACACTTTGCACACATAGAAAATATTCAAAAATTAACGTTTTCCACTTTCAAGTAACGGAACAGATAATAAAACAGAATCAGACAAATTCATTTATATATTCATGCTCGTGAACATTCGAAATCTCTATTGGCCAACTTGATCAAGCCCTAACTATAACCCCGTTAGGTGGATTCGGACACTACTATTATTACCCGTAGGAGGGCCTTAACTACAACCCCGTTAAGTGGGTTCGGACACTACTATTATTACCCGTTGGAGGGCCTTAACTACAACCCCGTTAAGTGGGTTCGAAAACTACTATTATTACCCGTAGGAGGGCCTTAACTACAACCCCGTTAAGTGGGTTCGGAAATTGCTACTGTACCCCGTAGCTCGGTCGGAAATTTCAGAACTTGTTCTTACCAATAGCATCCCAAGTGTTCGGAGCATGTTCATATATACACATATAGCATAACATAAAATAATTTTATCTTTTCATATAGAAAATTCATAAAAATAGCATGCTCAAATCCACTTTTATATATGAAAATAACTTTTTCAAAGAAATCATAAATTTAAGAAAGACATATTTTTATAAAAATAAATAGAGGGAAGAAACCACTTACCTTGACCTATAAGTGCTCGTAAAACTCTAACAAACTTGTGGTTATGTCCTACTCCCGATCAATCAAATCTATAATAATAAGGAATAATTATGGTGAAGATAATGCTCCTTAATTTAATGAAATCTTGTACAAAATATGAAATCTAATGATACCGAAAACCCCGATTCGATTTATTGTCCTAGGATCTCATAGTTAAACAAGTCTATGCCTAATCCCTTAAATCATGATTTATAATATTCCCACAAACATAAATAACCTATATTAAAATTATGCAAAACGGATCTTCTTATACTTTCTTGAAATAATACTAAGATCGAAATTAAGAATAAGGCTCCTAAAATCTGGAAAATATAACACCAAACTGATTAAAATCGCCCAATATATATCAACAATGATGTTTTACAAATATGTAAAACATATCTTCCATTAGCGTCAAAACTTAGTAGTGTAGATATATATATATATATATATATATATATATATATGTATACACACATCTATGCCAAAAGATTAGCTTATAAAAATAGTGATCGCACATACAACTATTACCGTGCTCTCGGAAAACGTGATATACAAAAGTGAGAAATTGAGAAGAACACAATTTCAACGTGATCTACAATGAGAAATTGAGTTATTCCCTACAATCTTCCTATGATCCAATTAATATATGGGAGGGATATATGTGTATATATATATATATATCAGCTTATGATGGTAAGATGGTTAAAGTCCCAAAGCTCGAAAATTTAAAATTACCTATGCCTTACTTCACCATCTCGGGTACGGCTGCTTGAATGCTGAGTAATCTTGTGGCTACTCTCTTTTCCTTGTCTACTATATCTTACCTCTTATTTAGTGTGTAACCCTAAATATCTAATTAATATAATGCTAAATCCTAATTTGATACACTATAGGATTTGTAGGTCATGAAGGTTTCCTAGATATAATAGAATTTGCCCAATAGTCCTAAACCTAATAGGATTTGCCCAATGATAATCTTAGTCCTAATACGATTGAATAATAATAATAATAATAATCATCACATTAATAATAATAATAATAGTAATAATAATAGTAATCCTTAACACCATAGGATTTCGATTCCATATAATAATATTAATAATAGCGTTAATAACAACAATAATGATAATCAATATGAATAATAATAATAATAATGATATTATTAATAATAATACAACAATAATCCTAGCATTAACAATAATATTAATAAAGTAATAATTATAATAATAACGATAATGAAGTAATAATTCTAAAATAATAATAGTGTTAATGATAATATAATAATAATAATAATAATAATAATAATAATAATAATAATGATAAAGGGTCCGGGTATCACAGGAAATATGTGTTTAACACTGATCAAATGTATTTTAAAACACAAAACATGTATAATGTAATTAAAATTTATTTCTTGGTTCATCAACTTGATTTTCAGGATTAATCTTATGGAAGTGAAATTAACTGGACAGATTTCACAACAACCTTAAATTAATGCAGGACCATCTAAAAATTATAGCATACCAAACAACTCCTGCCTGCCCCCCCCCCCCCCACCCTCAACCCTCCAACACCCACGTTCTTACCATATTTTCAAAATATTACAGCTTTCCATAAGTAATTCGAGTACAGACCTAGCTTTAGAAAGAGTGAGAGAGGATTCAAAATTTAATAATAGTGGGCTAAGCTAAGAAGCTAGTATTCCTACTAAAAATTGTTGGATGCCTTTCTAATAAAAATAAATTGTATAGATTTGGTTTGACATTGATCGACAGTACACTTTAAAGCATAATCAATGCACAAGTTTCAACTGTGGACCGTTGATCATTACCAAACTAATTTGGACCAAAGATTTTTATTAGTACCACAAACGAGTGTTAAAAAGATGTTAATTGCAACACTCCCCGATATTTCAATAATTGTAATTTATTAATGATAGGGCCAAGATTGTTAAAAGTTCGGATCATGCACGTTGCTTATGAGTAAAATGTTAGTTATTATATAAGACAGGAAATACGTAATTAACACTATGATCAAATCTATTTTAAAACAAGTTTATCAAAAAAAATCTATTTTAAAATACAAAACATGTATAATGTAATTTGAAATTTATTTCTTGGTTCATCAACTTGATTTTGGTGATTAATCTTATGGAAGTGAAATTAATTGGACAGAGTTCACTACAAACATAAATTAATCCAAGACCATCTAAAAATTATAGCATACCAAAGAACTCTTGCCCCCCCCCCCCCAACCCTCAACCATCCAACACATAAGTTTTTATCATACTTTGAAAACATATTAGAGTTTTCCATAAGTACTTCAAGTATGGACTTTGCTTCCGAGAGAGTGAGAGAGCATTCAAAATTTAGTAATAGTGGGCTAAGCTAAGAAGCTAGTGTTCCTGTTAAAAATTTTTGGATTCCTTTCTAATAAAAATAAATAATACACATTTGGTTTGAAATAGATCAACAGCACACGTTAAAGCATAATAGATACACAAGTTTCAAACGAGGACTGTTGATCATTACCAAACTAATTTGGACCAAAGATTTTTATTAGTACCACAAACAAGTATTAAAAATATTTTAATTGCAACACTCCCCAATATTTGAATAATTGTAATTTATTAATGATAGGACCGAGACTGTAAAAAATTTGGATCATGCACGTTGCACACGGGGTAAAATGCTAGTTATTACATAAGATATGAAATATGTAATTAACACCTTGGCCAAATATATTTTAAAACACAAAACATGTATAATGTAATTTGAAATTTATTTCTTGGCTCATCAACTAGATTTTGGTGATTAATCTTATGGAAGTGAAATGGATTGGACAGATTTGACAACAAATTTAAATTAATCCAAGACCATCTGAATATTATACAATACCAAAGAACTCTTGCCGCCCCCACAACCCTCCAACACACACGTTTTTATCATAATTTGAAAAAATATTAAAGTTTTCCAAAAGTACTTCAAGTATGGACCTTGCTCTAGAGAGAGTGAGGGAGCATTCAAAATTTAATACTAGTAGTTAAGCTTACAAGCTAGTATTCCAGATAGAAATTGTTGCATGCCAATCTAATAAAAATAAATAATACAAATTGGGTTTGATATTAATCAACTGTATGAGTTAAAGCATAATAAATACACAAGTTTCAAATGTGGACCGTTGATCATTACCAAACAAATTTGGACCAATGATTTGTATTAGTATCACATACAAGTATTAAAAAAATTATAATTGCAACTCTCCCTAACATTTGAATAATTATAGTTTATTAATTTTAGGGCCAAGATTGTCAAATTTTGGATCATGCACATTGCACAACGGTAAAATAAGATAGGAGATATGTAATTAATGCTATAGTCAAATATATTTTAAAACACAAAACATGTATAATGTAATTTCAAATTTATTTCTTGGCTCATCAACTTGATTTTGGTGAGTAATCTTATGGAAGTGATATTAATTAAATAGATTTCACAGCAAACTTAAATTAATCCAAGACCATCTGAAAACTATAACGTATGAAAGAACTAGCCCCCCCCCCCAACCCTCCAACACACACTTTAGTGTCATACTTTGAAAAAATATTATAGTTTTCCATAAGTACTTCGAGTATGGACCTAGCTCTAGAAAGAGCGGGAGAGCATTCAAAATTGCAACACTCCCTAATATTTGAATAATTGTAATTTATTAATGATAGGGCCACGATTGTCAAAATTTTGGATCTTGCACGTTGCACAAGGGTAAAACGCTAGTTATTATATATGATAGACAATATGTAATTAACACTACGGTCAAATATATTTTAAAACACAAAACATGTATAATGTTACTTAAAAGTTTATTTCTTGGCTCATCAACTTGATGTTGGTGATTAATCTTATGGAAGTGAAATTAATTGGATAGATTTCACAACAAACTTAAATTAATCCAAGACCATTTGAAAATTATAGTATACCAAAGGAATCCTGCATGCCCCCCCCCCCCACCAACCCTCCAACACAAATGTTTTTATTGTACTTTGAAAAAACAATATATATTTCCGTAAGTACTTCAAGTGTGGACCCAGCTCTAGAGAGAGTGAAAGAGCATTCTAAATTTAATTAATACTAGTGGGCTAAGCTGACAAGCTAGTATTCCTGTGAAAAGTTGTTGGATGCCTTTCTAATAAAAATAAATTATACAAATTTGGTTTGATATTGATCAACAGTACACATTAAAGCATAATAAATACACAAATTTATAATGTCGACCGTTGATCATTACCAAACTAATTTGGACGATAGATTTTTATTAATGTCGGATACAAGTGTTAAAATGATTATAATTGCAACTCTCACTGATTATTAATTGTAATTTATTAATCATAGGGCGAAGATTGTCAAAATTTTGGGTCATGCACGTTGTACACCGGTAAAATGCTAGTTATTGTAATAGATAGGAAATATGTAATTAACACTATGGTATAGTTTTAAACACAAGACACATATAATGTAATTTATAATTTATTTCTTGGCTCATCAACTTGATTTTCGTGATTAATCTTATGGATTGAAATTAATTGGATACATTTCACAACAAAGAACTCATGCCCCCCCCCCCAAACCCTCCACCACACACATTTTTATCATACTTTGAAAAAAGATTATAGTTTTCCCTAAGTACTTCGAGTAGGGACCTAGCTCTAGAGAGAGTGAGAGAGCATTCAAAATTTAATAATAGTGGGCTAAGCTAAGAAGCTAGTATTCCTAATAAAAATTGTTGGATGCCTTTCTAATAAAAATAAATAGTAAAAATTTGATTTGATATTGATCAACAACACATGTTAAAGCATAATAAATACACGAGTTTCAAATTTATGACTTTATATAATCGAAAATATGTAATACATTCATACATACATTGTGACGACCCGAAACCATTGGCTAGTTATGGGAATATGCTATGAATACTTTTATTATAGAAAGTAAAATTTTTTTTTTTTTCCTAAAAGTCTTTTATTACATAGCAAAAGACCAAGTACATAATAAGAGTCCTAAATACATGATACAATTACAAAGACTCGTCTATGACTTCTCCTAGCCAAAGGCTTCAAATCATCCCTCGCTATCCTCCTCCTTGATACATTCGTTCTCATGTCGGGCTAAAACATTAAATATTAACAATGTCAACAATCACGTTGAGTAGCAATTTCACTTAACACATAAGGTGCGCGTGTGTGACTTGGGCATGCATATGTTCACATACTTGCATCAATATAAACTATACAAAATTTCAGATTCATAAGAATCATAAATTGCACACTTTTCTACCGTTTTCCACCTCGACGGGCGGCTACCTTATCTCGCCGTGCCGTAATTCAATTCCAACCAATACTCCCACCCAACCAAACACTCCAGTGGTCATATCCCGGGCATATGCCGATTTCCTACGACCCACTTCAGTACATGGAACACTCCGTCCATGCAAGGTGGGATTAGGCAACGATGGATGGCGAGAACGTTTAAGACCGGCAAGCCCGTTGCCGCCCGGCCGAACTCAGCCCCATCCACCCCTATCACGTGTTTGGGCCCATATACACACAATATCAACACATTTGAATTACAATATCAACACAAAACAAGCTGTTTCAGCTGGTTATTGCACAGTTTCCAGCATAGCGTAACACAATTTTCAGTTTTGCACAATCGACATTTACGAAGGCGAACAGAAGTTTGTAGCTTTCAAACCACTCAATTTCCCCCTTGAAACTCTACACCTATGTGCCCAAGGTTGGAAAATAGACTTTTAGTTGGAAAAATGTCGAAATTTCAGCTTACGAGACCTGGAATTACCAGACTGCGACGCGAAACGTTTTCACGCGCAACCGCTGAAATTTCCAGTTTTCGTAACCCAAACCTCCGGATTTTAAAAACCTGTTTCTACAGCTTATTTTACACTGAATTTCAAGTATATAAATCAGGTTTTTGGTTGGAAATTTTCGGGTTTTCCAGCCGTGCAAAAATCGAACTTTTCAGCTTTGAAAACAAGAGGTTCTGTATGAACAGTAATTTCAGTTTTGAGAACAACTCCAATTTTCAGTTTTAAACACTGAATTTGCAACTTCTAACACATGAATAAAACCATAAACACATATATAAACCCTAGACAAGGATAAACCCTAAATTATTAGCACATAAATCCATCAAAATGTTCAAATTTTCAGCACACTCATTCATGAACACATATCATACATTTAACAAATCTATCATGAAATTCCTTAGGACTAAGATAGTAACCAACTTGTGGTTACATCCCATGTCCTAATAGGGAAATAATATGCTAATGTTATAAGAAAACTAACTCATGTCTTAAGAGAAATCACTACCTTGTATTAAATATGAAGCATTCACTTCTATAAGGTATAATATCTATAACTTAAAGTAGAACCTTTACTTATGATATTAAGTAAGGTCCCTACTTTAATTAAATATTCTTCTACCTTTTCAAGAGGCTTTTATGGGGTTATAAGTATGTAAAATGAAGGGTCTATGTATATATATATGTGGGTAGAAGATTTACTATAAATATGAAGTGTTTTGTGTGTTTAGGGTAAGGTGAGTGTGAGTGGGGTGTTTTAGGCGAGATTTTGTGTGTGTGGATGTGTTTGTGTGTGTTATGTGATGAAAAATGAAGTGATAAATCCCCAATTTATCCCCTATTTATAGTAGTTGTGCTTAAGAAATAAGATTATTAAATAATTAAGTCATTTTCTAATTATTGTTATCTTTCCACCTAAGGTTACAACTAAGGGTTATAATAAATGAAATCTTCCAACTCAATGCCCAACTCAATACCTAATTATAGCTTAAGTGTGAGTCTAAATGCACACTTCATAATCTAGTTTAATCTAAGCCTTACATGTATAAACATATCTAGAAGAATTCTTACATATGTGAATATTCATTTAATGCAATGAGAATTGGGGAGCAAGTAATAATATACACCATATATTTATATTAAACATATATATACATAAAATTTCGTTCACCCCCTCCTCTTTTTATATTTTAAGATATTTTTACACAAAATATAATTTTTCCAATGTTTATGATGAAAAATGCCTAAAGAAATGAAAATATAATCTTATACCTTTATGTATATGAATTTTCTTTAAAATATATACATATAAAGTGTAAGATATTTATATATATAAATCATAGTCTTATGACCTAGTATTTAAAAATAATTTTCAAAATAATTATTATAGTGTGAAATGACACATTTTAGTGAAAATGGCAATATCAAGAAAAATAATATAACCCTTATTTATATAACTATATAAATTCGTGTATATGCTTGTATACATGTATATATGTGTGTGTGTTTGAATTTTATGCATTTTATAATTACTAAATGAAGTAGAAAATAATTCCAATAATTATGCGTTTTGTAAATAAAATAGGTATATATTGCAAAGTATATATTGCAATAGAAATTAATCATATAACATTTAAATAATACATATTTAAGCATCAATTAGTATATATATATATCTATATCATCTAAATACAAAAATGACCTAGGATATATACATATTTTTGAAAATATACAAATTTATTTATATATACTTCAACATATAAAATACTATGACTTTATTACAAATAATTCCTATCATTATAATTTTGAAAAATGTATATATAAAATTATATATGTATATATTGATTTATATGAATATGCGTCGAATCAAATGGGTGGTATGCAAACATAATAGTTATTGCACATTTCCCATATAAGATAATAAAACATTAATTTAATCACATAGTTCACATATAAACTAATAATCACATAAAAACTAAATAATTTAATCATATGATTAACTTTTAAAATACCTAGAAATACCGGGTCATTACATACATATCTACATACATTCACGTATTACTAGATTAAACCATAATTAATGATTTAAATTTATTTTGATCAACATTGAGTAGTTTATAATTTTGTTCTTCATAAATAATATTATTGAATATGCTATTATTTTTCCTTACTCTTTCATCTACAACTTCCCAAACACAAAAAAATGAATATAAAAAGAAACAAAATCTCACATAGAAGGTGACAGTGCATACACACATGCATACATAAAAAATAACCATTAAATTTAGTTGAATTTTCAATTTTGGTGATTAATCTTTTCAAGGCAAAATTAATTGGACAGATTTCACAACAAATTTAAATCAAATCCAATACCATTTGAAAATTATTGCACACCATAAAATTCTTGCCCCCTCCCCACCATCCAACACACACACACACACACACACATTTTTATCATATTTTAAATAAAGATTATTTTTTTCTATAAGTACTTCGAGTATGGACAGAACTCTTGAGAGAGAGAGGACATTCAAATTGAATATTGGTTGGCTAAGCTAAAAAGCTACTATTCCTGATAAAAAAAATTTGATGTCTTTCTAATAAATACACAAGTTCCATATTTTCTACTTTATAAATACAAAATATATAATATATTCATACATACATAAACACTTTACATAAATACATGCATCCATATATTGATTTGACTAAACAATAATTAATGATTTAGATTTATCTTGATCAACACTGAGAAGTTTATAGTTTAGTTATTAGTATATAATATTATAATATATATATATATATATATGCATATATGTTATTATTTTTTCTTACTCTTCCATCCACAACTCTCCAAACATAGAAAATGAATACAAAAAAGAAGCAAGATCAAACACACAAGAAGACAATGCATACACGCACACATACTTAAAAAATATCATATGTTTTAGTTGAATTTTCTAAATTGACCAAAGATTCAACTTAGCCATAACCTAGAAGGTCTTCAATCATAAAACAAAAAATAAAAAATAAAAATTTGGGGGAAGATGGCAGTAAGAACTGAACCACCGCACAACTCCAACACCACCATTACACAACAACTTTAGTTTTTACATGTGCGTGTGTCTATGTGTTCGCATTTGTTTTTAAGAGTTTGTTTTTCTATGTTTTAAGTCTGAGGGTAGCGGGGGAGGCAACCAGGAAACGTAACTTTTGGTCACATGACTAACAACGATTGATGGCCACATAAGTGATGTTGTTTTTCCATTGCCTAACTATATTTTTTTCATAAAATTGATCTTAAACCACTATATGTGCATTTAGCACAAATAGTAGACTAAATATGCCAAAGACCTAAACTATGTGACCAAAAATGTAATTATTCCATAATTTTAAATATCACATGAAATACTAATCGATTCTAATTAAATTATCCAAACTACATCTATCTTTCAATTGTTCTCATTTATATGGTACATAGTAGTTACGAATTAATTACCGCAACCCTAGATCATATATACAAGAGGTCTTTTGAAAATTATAACCGATTGGGTTGTACAAATTTAAGGATCATGATATAAACAATTTTTACCCTAGGATGTATATTAATATGCAATATTTTCGATTTTGATGTATTAGAAAAGAAAGTCATATGTTAAAAATAATAATAAATTTTTTGCAAGTAAAAAGTAATAATAAATAAAATATGATCACCAAATAAATAAATGTACAATTAGCCACTTGGTTGATGTTCTATTAATATGATCATGTATATACCTGGTCATTACGTACTTGAATTAATGAGGTGTATACATGCTACAAATTGAGTTATTTAACATGCCTAAGTTAAAATGAATGTGGATCTTTTTCTACATGTGGTATATCTTGGGATCAACTATGGAAACTATTATTCATGTTCCACTTTAACAAAACCCTCATTTATTAATTTTTACATTTATTTCATAATGAGCTAACAAGTCCTCAAAGCCGTTCCCTCTATTTAAGCACCCTAGATTAACACCAAAATTCATTGCCTTGTACTATTCTCTTAGTCAAATTTCTTAGTTAAAGCAATGACAATGGCTTCTCGAGCTATGTTTGTGCTGATGGCAATTTTATTATTGAGCTTGATGGTCACTGTATACGACTGTGATGCTCATCAGCTTGATGAAATTCAAGAGGCAAGAGAGAAGGACAAGGCATCAAATTTACTATTAACGAGGTTGGAAAATATGTTGTTCACCCAAGAGACGACAGTATCGATGCCATAGAATATACTATTAGTGAACGTGGAGGACACGGAGGCGGAGGACACGGAGGCGGAGGACATGGAGGCGGAGGACGAGGAGGAGGAGGTCGTCATCTACCCTCTCATGGCCATCCAGTGAATGGCACACGCTGCTAAGTTCAAAAATTACATCAACGTTATAGGGGGAAAGTACGAACATAGCCACCTTCGTATCTACAATCTATAAAATAATCTATTTTGTCCCACCGCATTTGTTTTTTTTTTCTTTCTCGTACCACAATGTTGAAATAAGTCACCAAGGCAATAAAGGGAGAATAAGCGGTGATCTTTTTGTGTTACTTTGTTCTAATAATATGGTTCACTTGAAAAGTAAAATTGTTTATGTACTCCTAGTTTGTGTATCCCTGTATTGCTAACTAGCTAATACGTAAAGCTAAATTCTTAACAAATAAAGTGTCTTCTTAATAAATTAATTAATATCAGTAAGTTATCATCAATAATAGTATTTTAGCCGTTGATGTTGAGCTTGTTCGTGTAGATATGTGGATGATAGGCGTACACAATAGCAGTCTGTTCCATGCATTTCCCACAATGCTTGCGATCATTTCGCAAACTTCTATCAGGGAAGCAAATGCATGGACATAAAAGAGATAATCATCGGCGTTATGTGCACAGAAGGCTAGAAGAGATGGGCTTCCATAGATAGATGTGCCAGCTATAAATCTTAACAGCTCTTCGACTTCTATAACAAAATCATGCCATTTTATTTCCATGGCATGACCAAAAAATATGATAGAAAAGAAGGACTAATTTAATGCACCAATTTAAACAACTAATTCAAATTTAACAAATCTCTCATTCTTCCGAATGTCTTTCCAATGAGTGATTACTAGATATATGGGTGATTCAATTAGATCATGGATAGAATAATAATAATAATAACAATAATAATAACAAAACAACAACAACAACAACAATAATAATAATAGTAATAATAATAACAATAATAATAATAATACATGCACACTTTGCCATTTGATGAATTTTTATTTATAATACTTATTATGTTATACGTGAAGTTTTTAAATCACCAATGGTAGCAAAGGAAAAGAAATGAATAAATAAAGTTTAAAAAGGACAAATTTCTTTTTGTTAAAATGATCACGATAACTAATAAAAACTAATATGTTAAAATCATATATTAATTTCTTATGCCAATCGTTATAAAGTAAGAAAGTTTTAGGGTTTTTTTATTCTATTTTCCTAAATAAATTGACGACTAAGTCTTATTCCATCTCAATTTGATTTATTTTCTTCTTCTTCTTCTTCTCTTTATTTTTTGTTTAAAAAAAACACTCACAAAAATAAGATTGTGGCATCCCTGTCTCCCAAAAAGAAAAATGAAACGATTTTGAAATACAAAAACTTTAAAAAAATAGTTTAGTTTTCAAATCTTAGATATAAATATTTATTCTTCTTCTTCTAGTTTAAACAACATTCGAAACCTGGATTATGTATCCAACAACTGAACTGAATAATTCGTGCAGTAGCACTTTTAACATTATATTACTTGCTCTTATTTTTTGAATACCCTCCTTAGTAAAGACACTTTCAACGTTTGAAGGCACTTCCTATTTTGTAGACGTGTTATTCACATTAACTACATGTTCAGCAAAGCAAAGAAAATACATAAAACAGACAAAGAAAGAAAAAAAAATAGAGCGATTTTAATGTCCTACATGTATATTTGGTGTTTGCATAAATTTTCTCCGGCCCCCGCCGAAGTGGTCACTCAAGGTTCGAACCGGCTGAGTTTGATTGGAAAACATCCAATTCGAAGTGGGCGCTTCGCGTTCGGGTATGGGCGTGCCAGCGTATAGGAGCAACACAAGTGGAAGTCTTATGGTTAGAAGTGAAAATGACGTGGTTCGAAGTGAAAATGATGTGGTGGGGCCTAAGACTTCTATCTGAAAAAACGATTGAATCGGAGGGGCAAACACTACCCCTAAGGTTCTACTTGCCTACAACTCAATGTAGGACTTAACAATTCAGCACTCTCAAAAATCGAAAAGGGGTCAAAAAGCTTTAAATCGAAGAGAAAATATATTCGAAGACGAAGGCTACTCGCCACACAAACCTTACAGGACTCGACTACAGACACACGCATGATGACTCAGGCCATATCTATGACAAAGATGCTTGAGCCAGTGCCTAAGAACTCTTGCTACAAATCGGCCACATTGACGACTTCGGTCATATCTACCTGTGGTTTTATTCAGAGGCTGATCACTCCATCGAGCATTGATTAACTGTGTTTGTACTCCTCTTCATGCATGCGCTCGATATGGATGCTGGATACCACTCTGTCGCATTGATATCTCACCTCGAATCTGGCCCAATCCGGAAGTGAGTGCTGGCTATGACCTCATAACGTTACGGAATGAGTGCATTGATATCCTCACTTCGAGCCTAATGAGATATGGCTACAAACACCCGTAGCAGTTTTTTTCTACCTACTGAACTAAAGTGTTGACTTCTTGATTAAGAGAATTGTTGTGTTGATTGATTGTGATCATTGATTGATTCCCTAAATGGTTGAATGCAACTCCCTTTTATATGCGTCAAGCTGCAACCGCCAGCCTTTATTCTTGGAGTTGGATGACTTCAAAAGACTTGATTATTTAAATGGATGGACCTCCTTATGTGTTGCTATGGCAGTTATGCCATCTCATTTGAATTTTAAATTTCCAGCAACACATGGCCTTTATTTTAGGCATATTTTGCCTATTCTTAGCCAATCTGTTATTCTCCATCTAACAACCCTAAAAGTAAGGGGATTAATTAGACTTTATTTTTATTTATTCCATTTTCTATTTTCTATTTTTACTACTGGGCACATGGGCCACGATTCCTTCCAACCTTGGCCTCCAACATGGGAATCCCTGTATGGGTCGCAAGGTGACCCAGGCTTTATTAATTTCATTTCGGCGTGCGCGAAAAGGACCAATATCAGCCCACTCTGAAATATGACGAAAATTTATTTTGGGGCCCAACCATTTGGAATATAAGACGAAAGAATAAGGGAAAGTGGAAAAATACTATTTTCTCTTACTGTTTACATGAAAACTGGAAGAAAAGAAACTGATACTGGTATAAATCACAACTACACCCTTGGGTCATCGTAAATAAAGTTTTTGTTGTAAGTTCGTTTATTAGAAGTTCCCACAAATAATTGAAATACCCTATCCACCACAGCGAAACCTGGGGAAAATAGAATTTTTTATAGGCTTGTTTGAGAGCTCAAGTGCTTTCATTCGCTATCTTTTTTGGGCAAGTTATTCATATCCCAATTTCAAGGTATACTTGGTGGGTAAGGCACTCCACCATCTAATGGTCTTCCAAACCTGAGGCGTGACAAATGGTACCTGAGGCCTTGTCAATAGGGAAAACAGGGCAAAGCCGGTATGAACACGAGAGCAACATGTCATGTTCTGAAAGAGGAGTGATTGTAAATACTCCGTCCCACATTGAGAAATCAACGGAAAAATTTTAATTCTTACAGATTGGCCCATATTTCAGGGGTGCCTATTGGCTATCCCTTTTGAGCACGGGTTCATAGTCAATTTCAGGGTTAGATTGGTGCATTCGAAAGCAAATCTCTATCGGACACACGCGTAAGCCTAGAGTGTACAAACCAATCTAATAAAGAAACTATATTATCCAAAGAACAAGCAATATAGTAGTAACCGCAACAATACAAAGTGATTATTGGAAATTATTTTCAACTTTCTAACAATTGCTTGCTTATATTGTAGTAAAGAGAGAAAGAGTCCCTTTTTATGACAGCCATGGAA
>CM047871.1:17879185-17914939 GCA_026212405.1 Petrea volubilis | reverse complement strand
CGAGGATGAGTGTCCAAAGTCCTTCTAAACTCCGAGCAAGGGGTATGACTTTTGCTAGTCGGGTCCTATTCTGCAAGGATGGAAAACACGCAAGCCTAGCCGGATGTGTCTCCGGCGAAGACCCTCCGACGCTCAAGTCAGTATTCGAGCAGGTAATCAGAAGGTAAGAATGTGTGTAAATGCTTGAGGATCACTTACCGTATGAACAGTAACGGTGTACTATTTATAATAGCTGGAGAGGGATGGGCCGGATTAGGGTTAGACCGGCCCAGCCCCGTTATCCGTACAGGGATATTCCCTGGCACGTGCCGAGGATGCTTCGGTTATTTTCTGTGTCAGAGGAGTACACTCGGTGTCAGAGGTCGTTATCTTTGGGACCACTTCGAGGAGGGGTTGGGACCACCCGAGGATACCGGAAAAACTTCGAGGAGATTGAACGAATATTGAGGAGTATGGTGATCTGAACGGGACCGAGGACCATATCCGAGAAGGGAGCTAGCGAAGAGCTAGTCCGAGGAAACACTTGTTTTAGATATGCGCGTTGGCATTCTTTGATCGGGAATATCGCCATCTGGCGTACTCTGGTCGGACCATGCTGCCACGCGGCAGCCTCCAGTCGGCGGTCCGTGCTGAGCTGGCGCCGACGTGGCCTAGGGCATATCGGGCCACATCAAGGCTAAATTCAAACCCTATATTAGAAAATTAGTATATAAAGTTTAAAAATTATACGTATATATAACAAAAAGTATATAAATTGGTAATATGTATATATTTATATATATACTATCATGTTATATGAATATATATACATATACAACAATATATGTAAGGTCAAACTTCGATTCAAGCTACTGTGTTGAAAAAGGGAGTATAGGGCTGGGCATTGTTGTTCGGGATGAAGAATTAATGGGTTTTGATTGGTGCAAGAGCTTGGTGTGTGTTCGGCGCTTGCCACCCGGTGCAAGCTTTAAATAGAGGGCTGCAATGGTTGGTCGAGGACGGGGTACGTAGAGTCTAAACGGAAAGTGATTGTCTTCAATTGCTGATGTTATCAAGAATACAGACTCTTGTACCTCCCTACTTCGAAACCCACTGGAAGAGATTGTGGATCTTTTGAGATGTATTGATCCTGAGATGTACAAAGATAAGTTACACCACAAGGAACAAAAATTTTCCCGAACCTTAGTATCCTGAGACCTCATCAAAAAAAAAAAAAAAAGAGGTTCCCAGAGTTCCGTTAAATTTTTGATGAAAATTATTAATGTAAGAAAATGATTTTAATATTAAGTATTTTAAATATTTCCTTTTAATAGTACACTATTAATTATAAAAATCAACTTTTGGTCACACTCGATAATTGTACAAAATAAAAGAATAATTAAGGTACGTACTCAAATTTGACAAACTAAATTATAAGTATATGTTAAAATTTTTATATGGATAAAACCTTTTTAGTGTTTATGAATTTTATAATAAGTAAAAGTAAAATAATTTAAATAGAAATGATGATATAATTAAAAGATAACTAAATAGGAGAGTTAAAAAATAGAAAATTGTTATTGGTACTCCTTCCTCGGATATTTACTGAAAAGTTATTAGAGATAATAAATATTTGATAGTTGTCCTATCGATATTTAAATGAGGTGGTCATTAAATATAACATCAAAGTTAGGTCAAATAAGAGGTCAAGTATTCAAATCTCACTGCCACAATCTTATTAAAAAGAAAGGTGTGTTTGAACATGTGGTTATGTACGTGTTAGAGATAATAAATATTTGATGATTCTACTCTTGAACAATGTAAGTTTTAAGATGATGTGGTCATTCAACAAAATTGACTAACATGTCATTCATTTTAAAATAGACTTAAATACTTTATCCTCGTAAATTCTATGTATCGTTTACGTGTCTAAACTAATAAATGTGATACTCACCCCATTCGCTCAGTTACATGTTTGGACTATAGGATCCTTAAAGCTATACATATAAATGTATATATCTATACAGGTAGTTCAAAAAGTATTTAAACCAATTCACAATCTAAATTTAATCTTAAATTATATTTTGACTAAAATTATGTTATTGATTCCCTAGTGAAAAGTAATTTTTAGACTTTTTAAAATATATATGTAAATTATATTTTCATTAGTTATTTCACTTTGTGCATGTTATTTTTCCTAAAACAAATCAAATGTATGTATGTATTTTCTTTTGAAAACTTATATTTGTTCAAATATCTAATAATCTAATTAATTTTAATAAAAATAAATAAATTTAAATTATATTTAAAAAAATTTATCCATTTTTATTCAATATAGTCAAACTTTACTTGTAATTTATTTTTTATATTGAAGAAACTAGAATAGTTTTTTCATGTTTAATTTCCAAGTATTATTATAATTTATTTACTTAGTTTTGTCTCAATTTAAATAAGCTATAATTTTTTCTTTTTAAAATCAAAATCAGAAGTTTTTATAGGTAATAAGGGATTTGGATTTGAGTATAGGATGCTAAACGTAAAAAATATATTTGAATTTTATATAAATAGAAATTAATGTAATTTTTGTGGTTGGGGACGTGGGCTGAACCGTGTACTTATGTGCCATTCACATTTATCATCACCTCAAATTTTTGAGACCGTGGACTAGGACTAGGACGTGGACGTGGACGAGGTCCACACTTACGTTCATCAATTATAAATTTTGTTGTCTTACCCTGGTCTGTTTTCTCTTGAATTTTATCAAACTGATGAGTATCACAGTGTATACAGTGACCATAAAGCTCAATAATAACATTCCCATCGTCACAAACATAGCTTGAGAAGTTATTGCTAAAGGGGACTATGAATAGTAGTTTTCGCAGTTGATAACATGGTTTATAGCAAGGTATACGTACATAGGCAAAGAGCTGCATTCATTTTTAATTTGATTTTGTACTATGTGTACACCCCAATAATCTACATACATGCTGAGCAAATATATATTCTCACATTGTTAGCACATCAATCAGGCGGCTCGTTGTGCATTTTTTTATTGGTTAATAATATTTTTATCTATTGTTACTTTTTAACTTGCGGCCTTCTTTTCTAATACATCAAATTTGAAAAAATTGCACATCAATATACATCATAGGTTTAAAAATGTTTATATCATGATCCTTAAATTTGTAAAACCCCGATGGGTTATATATTTTGAAAGACCCCTTGTATATATGATCTAAGGTTGTAGTAATTAGATAACTACTATGTACCGTATGAATGAGAAAAAAATTGGATATTTTATAATAAATTAGTATTTTGTGTAATATTGCAAACTTTGGAAAAATTCCATTCTTGCGTCACATAATTTAGGTATTTCGACACATTTAGTTCTACTATTTATGATAAATGCAAATTTAGTAGTTCAATATCAATTTTGTGCAAAATTATAATTTTCGGTCCGTATGTTGCACACATTTTCAATTTAGGACTTTAATTCTTTTTTATTTTAATTTTAAGACAAGAATTTAACCATATTTGGCATTTTGGACTTCCGCATATATTATAGGTGGAAAATGGCATGTGACTCCCACGCTGTAACACCCCTCTAGCAAATACATTGCAAATACATTACATACAATTGGACAACCACTACATAAGTATATGAAGTATCTGCACGCCGACAAGCAATTGGTACAATTACCAATTCTAATACAATTTTGGACTACTAATATAATAAGTGGAAGCGTAAGTCATTATAAATGTAACTCCACTGTCTACCCTTACTAGCTTCAATGCAAACCAGCTTCAATTTCTAATCTAAGGCAAAGAACAAAACAAATAGGGTTTAAGTCAAAAGGACTAAGTAAAACTAGTTTACACATATATGGCATACATCAACAGCAAAAATATATTGAAACATATAACATGATTTTCGCATGTAATAAAAAAACATGATGCTCTGGACTAGTATTGAAAATGTCATGTCATGATTGATTTTTTAAAATAGGCAAAACAAGTACTGATATAATCATGTCACAAATAATTTTTAGAAATATACAATTGTGAGCTGAGTACTGACAGATCTTCAAACTTATTACTACCCAAAATAGATAAAGCATAATAGAAATTCTTATATCTCCCTTGTTAAGGACCTACTTTAACCTAAACTGATGGAAGGCATACCACGTGTCCAAGCAATACACCAATCCAATCTTACCTATAGCTAACATCTAATTACAAATAAAATTGGATCCAATGGATGAAATAGTGCAGGAAAGATCCTACCATCGATCCGTTCATCTCGGCAGTCCTCTCCCACATGTCCGTGGGCCCAAACTTCCTAAGGGCATTTTCAAGGGTGATAATCATAACAGAAAACGGAATGGATATGGCTCACAGTCTAAAAAGTTGTAATAGATACATATACATATATTCATTCAAGTTTATGTATTACGAAGAGGTAATATATATTAAAATTTCTTAAGATAAAATATAATATCAAAATAATATCCTAGGATGTAAATACATCTAATAGACAAGAAAAGGCACAAATCTCTGGAAATGTGTATATATATATATATATATATTTTGAATGGTTATAAAAGAATATTTACTACATATAGTTCAATGCCATGTCAAGGAAAAACTAGAGCTCTTAGCTTTCCAATAGAAATATCTTAAAAGTACTATAGTTTAGAAACTATTGATTTTACAATGAGCCACTTAGTCATATTTATGTTCTAATGCTATTTTTGTGGTTAAGCTAATGTTGTTGTATACTTTACATCTTTTTGATATATGTACTTGAGCAGTTTTGTGTTTTACTTGATGCATTTTGGTTGTATTTTGGATAAATGACTATTTTTATAGTTTCGTATTGCATATAATTAGTATGTATTTTATTTGGGGCTTCTTTTATTGCTTGATAGTTTTGGAGCTTGTTATGAAGTCACTTGGAGAAACGGGGCGGTGCTTGCTCTTAATCTGTGCTTGCTATGAATATTTTTCAGTGTTGCTTTTAATCCAAAATGTAACATATACATTGCCTTATTAAGTCCACTAATTCGAGAAATGTATGTGGTCCAGGTAGAGGGCTAAATTTGGATAAGATAGTGAACCAGGTAAAGTAAATCTTTTCTCTTAAAGTTATATTAGACAAAATAGACTTCCAATATAACATTTTGCACATTAGACTGGAAAGATGAAGATTGTATTCAATCCTGGAGAGAAAATTCCTACAAACCACAATGCCCAATCTGCTGAGGTGATTGGGATTATTATCAGAACAAGTGCTGAACTTGTTGGAGTATCTTTGTGGAGGGAAATACTAGAAACAAACAAGGAAGTTTGTCATCGGAGATTATTGATAATTAACTTTATTTTTATTTCATAATAGAGAACATGCTTTTTCCCTATAAAACTACTTGTTCCCTTCATGATGGATCCATTAGAATTTTATTCTAATTTGGACTTTCATTAATTGAATATTTTATTTTTATAAAATAAAACAGTCTAAATTAAAACGATTAATGGGGCTTGACTTATAAGGCCTAATTTGTTTAACCCACTATTGTTAAGGCCTTGATTTTAAGACTTGGTATGACAATTGGTGTGGTCCTATCCTAAAAAGCCTGTGATGGGAGGGCTCTAGGGTTACATTTTATATTTGGCTAGGTCCCCTCTCCACTCAACATTCTGATAATTGCTTGCCCCATTAAAAGTTGTCAATATTGGTGAGAGATGGAAAGGAAGAACCAGCCAAGAATGTTTGTCTAAACATTCGTATTGATCCGCTACCAATCATTGGTGTAAGGCACACTAGTTTAAATTTATATATAGTATTCTAAATTCATGGTGTATAGATCCTGCGATTACAAATATATATATATTTTTTTTTTACAGTTGGTATCAGATCAAATACACTTATGAATTTGGAACCCTAATTTTAATTATTTAAATTTAAATTTTGGTGGATTATTGTAAGAATTTGTGGCGAAATCGACTTATGTTATTTAGGATTATTGATCTTAAAATTGTGATTCATGAAAATATTTGCAAATTATGCTTGCTCTCTGCCAAAATTCATTTTTCTTGAAGAAGTATATTGTATCACTTCATTTACTTGATTGGCCATTTTCAACTTGTTGTGTAAGCATTATTATTGCTTTCTTATATATTATTGTAATTAATGTATAAATTGATAGGAAAAGTTCATAGTTAATTTATTCAAGGGCTCTCGGAAGATATGTCGGCACATCAATTGGAGAAACTATAATTCCATCTCCTTGATATGATAAATTTTGTACTCGATGTCAGCATATGTGGATTTGCATATGAATTTATGTGGATGTATATATTATATATTGATATGTATAGTTATATATATATATATATAGATATAAAAGAAGTTAGTATATTCATTAACGGAGGATTCTTTATGAGCAAGTAGTTGTATGCCGTAAGGTTTGAGAGTTTGGATCAGGTTGGGGAAAATGGTTTATTTGGCGAATGTTGTGTAAAATCTGATAAATTGATTTTCGAATTGTTTTGATACATTAATTTAGATTCTAATATCCAATTGTGCATGCTTCACTTTCATTTAGTTGCTAACTATGAATATCATATTTTCCCCAACTTTTGATTATAGTATTTGTAAATCTAATTCTTATTCAATTAGCTTACCAATCAGTTAGGCGGATTAGATTTTATAACAATTTGAATGCAACGAATTATATTTTTAACGCCATAAAATACATATTGGTCTCGTACTTAATTTTGTGGGAGTGTTGCATACATATTGTCCATGTGCAAGTTGGGCAATTATTTTTAACTAGCTCATGTGCTAATTTTATGAGTTGAGATAGATAGTTACACCAAAGTGTTGTATTTGTTGAGACTTGTAAAATTTGTGGTATGTATAGTTCGAGTTGATAAAATTATTATACATTCTTACCTGCCCAAAAGGGGTAAGATATGTGTGATAATTTTGATTAGTTGGTGCAGAACATATTGATAGGGGTGTGCTGATCTAGAAAGTTTGTTTTTCAAAGGAGGCAATTTTCGAAGATTAAGTTACTTCTATACCATTTTGCACATAAGGACCTATCATGTGTGATTACTCTGCCCAAAGGAGAGTTGTCATAACATGTTCGACTCTCAGAGGAATAAAGCTATATTGCTTCAAGCTTATTCCAATTAATTGCCTATTGATAATAATTCGTTCTATTCTTGTTGATTTGGACCATTACTATGAACTTAAATGATGGTAGTGTGAGAACATATTGATGGGGATGTGTTGATCTAGAGGATTTGTTCTCCCAAAGGAGTCAACTTTTTGAAAATCAGGATATTCTCCTACTCGTTCTTCCATATAGAGGACCTATTGTGGATGGCATACTTTGCCCAAAGGAGAGTTTTGTTATAGTGTGTCTAGATCCTCTAGTAAATAAGTTTTATTGGTTATCAAGGAGAGTTTTATTCCCATAATATTCTAACTAATTGTCCCCACACTACATGACTATTATGGCATCCATGTTAACCGCATTTGTGAAAAAAAAAATGAAAAAGAGAGAGAGACTTTGTGTGTATCATTCTCTACCCAAAAGGGAGTTTGTTATCACACAAGAGGTCTCAATTTTGTTAGCTGATATTATGTTTGGGCAAGTTTTATATATATCAACATATTTTAATTTGTTTTATTTATTATTCCCTATGTGGAATAAGGTGGTCTATTTTGAGATATTTGTCTTTGTTCTAAGTTACTCAACAAGTGTAAGTTTATTCCCTATGTTAGATGAATATGATATATTATTTATCGTGAGATTTATCAATATAGACATAGCCTTGTATTTAAAAAAGTACCTAAACTTGTTGCTTTGATAGAGTACTTTGTTATGAATAATAAGAATCATCACTTGAGTCTCCTAATTGTTGAAAAAACCACTTTATAAGCAAATGAGCAATAATTTGACTATTGTTGGGGTTGGCTACATCTATTTGATTTGAGTACAAAATTGGTATTGTGTATCAAAGGAATCTTTTATTTCACGATTTTAACGTCATAAATACCGCTTTTGATTTTGTGATTGGAAGTATTTTTATGTTAGAGTATTTGTTAGTCTTTAATTTCTTTTGATGATGATCTCGGTTGATTTGGAAAGTTTGGATACATATCCTTCCCAAGGGAGCTCGGCTGTTTTTTGGAAAGATTTGGTGTTACTTGACTTTGGAAAGTCTGGATCCCATAATCCTTTAGTTATGGGCTGAACCTTGGAGGATTTGATTTACCACTTTTATGAAGATTTAATTTTGGTCTCCTACCTTATCAAAAGACGGAATCTCTGGAGCCTCACCAAATTCAGAGAAGGGAGAATATCTTACCTTGTAAATAGGCTTGCAGCTGCGTGTATAAATAGACTATCTGTGTAGTACTAGAGGAAGAATCTTATTCACTCTGTTTGCCTCTGCTTGATTTTGAATAAGTATTCTGTGTAATTGATAGGCTAAATACGTGTACAAGTTAGAGTGCTAAGGACCAGACACCTTTGTGTTGGTACCAGGCATCTACCAGTTACACGTTAGCTGTGAAAGTGGTTTTTGCCACTCTGTATCGTTTCATTTTCTGTCGTTTCAGTTTGTTCAAAACAGTATACTAATAAAATATATTTTTACAAGTTTAAAAGCCTAGGGTGAAATATACCTAGGTAGTGGATTAAGCTTCTGCCCAACCACTATACATAACTGCGTCCTTTTGTCTTTAGCTTTTACTACTTTAATTTCTGTTAAGGATTTTAGACATCTTAAGAGTTTAAACCAAATTTTAAGGTTTAATATTTCTATACTTGATGTGAATGATGGGCATTGTTAATCTATTCCTCCCAAAGTTTGATTTTGTGAAAATCACTTTCATAGCTAATGAGATTTTGAACATTCAAAATTTGTGCTTATAAGTATGAATGGAATCGTAGAAGATATTGGTTTTGGATAAGTAGAGAATCTAATTTTCTACAATAAAGAGGAGTCATAAAAGTTACATAAACTCCATTCATTGTTTGGTCAAATAAGAGATATATTATAGGGTTAATGAATGTAACGGCCCATCATGGACTAAAAGTCTTTAGAAAAGGGGCTTTTTTAGTCTATATGTAAGTAAAATATTTGAATGAAACTACCAACATTGGTAGCTTTGGATCCATTATGATTTGAATAAATTCAATTTCTACACTATTATTGATATGTATTGACAATACGGAAATTGAATTTATTTCAATTTGATAAAATTTGATTTGTTTCTTTTGACCATGAGAAAAAGGAACTTGTTTGTTGGTTTTCTAAAATAGTTGTCGTTTTGTACTGTGTAATTATTTCCATGAATACTATAGTTGTCGTTTTGTACCATATTCAAGAGAAATTCTTCCACGTAATGACGAAATGCTTAGGTCACTTGAGAGTGGAAATAATCACATTGTTAAGTGAAATTAGCACTTTTTTTTAATTAGTCTTGTAAAATGATTATTCAAATGTTGACCAAATTATTAGTCATGGTGCTATTCATATTCTTATCCTTTTGATATATTTGATCATAGTTTTTCTCATAATGTTTAAAATAAATTATTCATGCTTCGTGTGAGTGCTTACAATTATTTTATTTTGCTGTAATTGTCTTCTTAGAAGTGCGAGTTGTTTTCTTGAAAATGACTGAATATATTTGTGAAAGTCCTTTTCAAATGGTGAAGTATCATCATGATTATGAATATTATGGCAACAATTTGAAATTCCGCATATATCTTAACAGTGCGCCCATTATTAAACTTCACTTACCAGTCTAATAGTCCTAAATAATTGGTATGCATAATATTTCGTGTCATACCTTGAGGGACTTCTCTGTTTGTTATGTTCCTGGTTTTTTCCTTTTTACTGAAGAAAAGTGAAGTTTAAGTATTTAATAGAGAAGTTTATTGGAAATCTTGATGAGAGATTTCAATCAAGACCTATTGTGCAATATCTAAAAATATTGATCATATATCTTACTACTAGAGCTTCAAGAGAAAGCGATTTAGAAATTCAAATTCTTTTCTATATACCCAAATCTATAGGTTAAGACTTGAATGACAAAATTTGTAGCCCAACTTTTTACTTTCTCAATGTAGATCAAATTGATATAGTCACTTTCAATATCACATTAGGATTTAATACTAGAAAATCTTATCTAGCAGATATCTTTATTTTGATTTTGGAGAAAGATATTTTGCGTCTCTTAATTGTTGCAAAAGTGGTTGTTATCAAATTCTTTAACTGGTCCTGGGAAACTAAGATGTGTAATTTCCAGTTTTCAGTTTAATATTTCAGTTAGGAATACACGAACTTTGTTGTACTCTATGTCTAGTAACAATGTGCAGGAGTTCATAGATATGGATTACTATTGTAATTGTCAATTATGAAAGAATATTTGATTGATGAGAAGTTTTTCAAATGACTCAATCAAAATTTGTTGGTAAGAAATTGATTCAAAAGGGGGTGTATGTCGATAAGAATAAATCTTTTATTCTTTAGGTTTTAAATAAATTTCTTTATAATATGATGAGCTTGAAAATTCCCCACTTGTAATTTCGTAGCATTCAAGTTCCCTTTTGGCTATAAAGTTTGATTGAAAATTTAAAGATGGACTTTTTATTTTGGATAAATTGGAATATTATATGATCAATATATTTTGGGGAAATTATTTTTGGCCATCTAAACTATAACGTTTTTTGGACTTTGCCACCCAAACTTTTTTTTGTCTTCGGTTGCCACCTAAACTATACGATTTTTTGACTTTACCACCTGGGACCGATTTCCAGCCAAAAAAGTTGCCGGAACAGTACCACGTGCGTGGCACGTGATTTGCTGGGGGTATTTTTGTCATTTCGCACGTAGAAAAATTATTTGTAAAAATATCGTTGCTTGGAGTCGAACCCAGGTGGTGAGTGAGTGCTTCCACACCCATTACCACTTGCCCAACCAACATACTTGGTAAATATAAGGCAAATTTATGTATTTGTACATTACTTGTATAAATTCAAATAAATATATTTTAATATCAATTTGATTACTTATATAAAAAATAAATATAAGAAAATAAAATTTATCCATTTTTAAATTAATTAAAATTAAAATTTTATTTAATTTTTTTATATTAAATTTTTTAAAAAAATTAATCAAATTTATTTTTTCCCTTTTTAAGAAATAAATTTTTATCTATTTTTAAATTAATTAAATTTATTTTTATCCCATTTCTTTAAACAAATAATTTCTATTAATTTCTTTTTTAAATTAATTAAATTTATTTTTATCCCATTTCTTTAAAAAAATAATTTCTATCAATTTATTTTTAAAGTTAATTAATTAGCAAGGTAAAATTTATTTCTTAGAATGATTATTAAAATTAATCAACTTTATTTTGTCCCTTTTTTAAAAAAAAATAATTACATTAGAAATATCAAATTTTGTTTAACAAATATTTTTTTTTCATTTTATTTTTGTGGATTTCTAATTGATATTAAAATATATTTATTTGAATTTAAACAAGCAATCAAATTGATATTAAAATATATTTATTTGAATATAAACAAGTAATCAAATTGATATTAAAATATATTTATTTCAATTTAAACAAGTAATCAAATTGATATTAAAATATATTTATTTCAATTTAAACAAGTAATCAAATTGATATTAAAATATATTTATTTCAATTTATACAAGTAATGTACAAATACATAAATTTGCCTTATACTTACCAAGTATGTTGGTTGGCCAAGTGGTAATGGTCGTGGAGCACTCACTCACCACCCGAGTTCGACTCCAAGCAATGACATTTTTCAAATAATTTTCCTACATGCGAAATGATAAAAATACCCCCAGCAAATCACGTGCCACGCACGTGGTACTGTTCCGGCAACTTTTTTGGCCGAAAATCGGTCCCAGGTGGTAAAGTCTAAAAATCGTATAGTTTAGGTGGCAACCGGAGACAAAAAAAAATTTAGGTGGCAAAGTCCAAAAAACGTCATAGTTCAGATGGCAAAAAATAATTTCCCCATATATTTTTGATATGAGAATATTTCTCATATTAAGCATTGATCACTAACTTGTTGATTGATTGTTTGAGTTACTTCATAAACCAAGTACAACAATATCTTATTATTTTCATGGAATGCTTGGGAAAATAAACTCCTACTTGATACTATGACTTGGCCCATACGATTTTGAGACTGGTTGTGGATTTCTCAAATTGCCTACATTTGGTTATCGTTAGTAGGTTTGATCATTGAATCATTTGATTTGGATGTGCTTTTGTGATTGACGGGGGATGTATTGTTGCACATCATATTGATTCAATCTTTATAAGTTTTAATTAATATAGAGGATGCTCATTTTGGAATGATTGATGCTTCTAATTTTGAATTGTTTATTAACTTGAGTGGAAATAATTAAGTAATTGTTAGGAAGATTGTTGTGAAGAATTTAAAAGTCTCTAATAAATCAAGGCTAATATTTGTCTGTTAGTGCTAATACATTATACATGTAGATTGTACTGAATGTTGTGTCATGATATACCTTTGATGATTTCATCTATTT
Source organism: Petrea volubilis (assembly GCA_026212405.1). Classification (NCBI taxonomy): domain Eukaryota; kingdom Viridiplantae; phylum Streptophyta; class Magnoliopsida; order Lamiales; family Verbenaceae; genus Petrea; species Petrea volubilis. The sequence goes on along the minus strand of CM047871.1, from coordinate 17,902,345 downwards.
TTGGTTGAGGATGTGTTTATAGCGTGGTCATGTGATTATTCATCCTCAAATATGTTGATGGATGAAGTTAAATTTCTCACTTGCACAAACTTGATCAATCATAAGCAACATTGTGGTAGAGCACATAATTTTTGGCCAGTTGCTGATAAATTGATGGTTTAGTTGATATCCATCAAGTGGGATATACATAATTTTAACATATATATGCAATCAAGTCTCAGTATATTGAAACAGTGGGAGCTATTTAGCTTAGTTCATATATTATTATTTAACCCATTTTGTTACAAGGTTATGTTAGACGATACGCATCAAGATATAAAGCTCTTGGATTAATCCATATTTGTGTACACACATTTTTGATATCGTAAGGCTAGGTGTTAGCTTTAAGAGATGGGTATGTCTCATAAATAGCACTATGTTGTTATGCAATTACCGATAGAGACATACATGACTTTCTAAGAAGTCGTGGGGTTTCTTGGAGTTTCATATTGTTCTAGAAACTCATTTCTTACTAGAAAACTACATTGGATATTCTTGGAGTTTCATATTGTCCTCAAACTCATATTTTACAAGAAATCCATATTGATTTTGTTGGAGTTTCATATTGTTTTAGAAACTCATGTTTTGCAAGAAGATCATAGTTTCTTGGGATTTCATATTGGTACAAAAATTCATATCTTACAAGAAAATCAAAGGGCCGACAATGAAATAGCATATGTACGGTTCATGTTGTAATGCTATTTCTTGCTACACTAACATGTCCGAATCCATGTCGGGGGTGTTGCTGGTGTTTGTGACCATGGAAGGTCTTGTGTCAATTAAGGATGCAATTATTGCCATGATCCAATATTAGTGATTTTCAGAAGTCTTGTCCCCTTGCCTATTGTTGTTTTCAAAATGTGGCTACAGCCAAAACTTGTAATTTAGCCCGATAGTCATTTTCTAAAATAAATTATTTTTGGGAGGTTAAAATGTCAATTAATATTTGTCCGAGTGGGAGACTATTAGAATTTTATTGTAATTTGGACTTCTATTAATTGAATATTTTGTTTTTATAAAATAAAATGGGCTAAATTAATACGGTTAATGGGGGCACGAATTATAAGGCCTAATTTGTTTGACCCACTATTGTTAAGGCCTTGATTTTAACAAACTTGGTATGACAGTTGGTGTAGGCCCATCCTACAAAGCATGTGATGGGAGGGCTCTAGGGTTACACTATACATTTGGCTAGGTCCCTTCTCCACTCAACATTCTAATAATTGCTTGCCTCATTGAAAGCTGTTAATATTGGTGAAAGATAGAGAGGAAGAACTAGCCCAGAATATTTGTCCAAACATTAGTATTGATTGGCTACCAATCGTTGGTGTAAGGTACCTTGGTTTAAATTTATATACAGTGTTTTAAATTTATGGTATATAGATCCTGCTATTACAAATCTTTTCTTACTGGATCAACAACTTAATGGTATTATTTTTGTAGCAATGGTTTGATTTTGAGGAGTGGAACACTCAATTGGTTCAGAAAACTAGTGGACATTGAGTTCCAGTCAAGCTATAGACATTGGAGGAATCAGTTGCACAATGAGTGAAAAAAATTGTGAAAAAAGGGCTTAATCCACGACAGCAAAGTCTGTGGTTAGAGGTGACAATGCAACAATGACTTTTTGTTTGTGATTGGCTTGAAAGTGACAAATTTAAGGTAATATTAGAAGAAAAAATGTTTAATGATGTTTTGATGAATTATAATGCTAAACATATCCTATTAGTATTCATTCAAAAAGCATATCTTTTTTAATGCTAAGCTTATTGTTATTTTATCTTAATGTAGGAACAATCCTAGGTCAATTCCACAAATCGCCAAGCATTGCCTTTCAACCATACATCTGACAAAGTTAGATACCTTAGTCATTACAAAAAATAAAATATGGTATGGCTATACATTTATAGCATATAGCAAATAGTTTATGTAAAGGAAATTATGAAAACCTCCAACATCCTCTATCTATTTGTATCACAGTTACCTCCTGATATAGAAAAAGACAGGTTTCCTATCATCTAAACAAGCTTTGAGGGGGTTTTAATAATTTTTAATTAATGTAACTTATCATTTAAGAATTGAAATCAGATTTATGATATTACATTTGGTCTTTTTTGTAGGTTGAGCCTAGCAAAATCAAATTGTGGAAGGATACTCATCTTGCAAAAGCCGGATAGTTTGTGAATTCTATAGCTCAATCAAAAATATGTAGGTTTGTTGTTAAGTGTTATCTTTTTATCTTTTGGTAGATATGTTATTAATCATAGAAACTTATGCTACTAAGTTTGTGGTCGAGTGATTCATTTGATTGTTGATTCCCTTATTTGTTGTAGTAATATTTTTGTGTTTTCGGTTGCAAACTACCTAGTGTCATTGTCATGTTGTTCTTTCAGGTTGTAATGAGCGAGTTACAGCATGCAGCTATGGATGAAGCAGCGGAGTTTATGTCTGAGGATGAAATTCTAGTATCTACACTTGGCCATAGATTAGGTTACCAAAAAGGGATGGGAGGTGGAGTAGAGATATCTCGTGCCAATAGTGCTCCTTCATGTGCCTCACAGACTGAGCTTCAAGTTGCCAAAGAACAAATCAGTACACTAAAGCAAGATTTACAAGAACAAAAGGACAAAAATAAAAAAATAAGCAGAAAATTGAGGCACTACAGTCACAAATGCAGCAAATACAAGAATTATGGTTAAAAATTCAAGCTAGCAACAATGTAGGTGCGATTTTGCCTTGGTAAATTCTTGTTTAGGTAACTTTGAATTCATATTTGCTTGGGAAAGTTTTTGATTGTATTGAATTTGGCTTTCTAATTTCTTGTTTTAGTAACTAGATATTTCGACTATTGGGTTGATATTCACTTATAACATGTCTAACAACTTTCTTCATCGGGTTTAAAGTCTTCTAATTCTTTAAAGTCAGCCTGACTATAGAACCAACCCATGCCTCCTCCTTCATAAGTCCTCTAATTCTTTTTTTTTTTTTTTTCTTCTATTACACAGTCTAACTTGAATGTGTCAATGAAACCCATAGATCATGATTGACAATTGACATAGACAAATATTACAGAAAACTAAAAAAAATATCATAAGAGATGGAATTGAGCTTTGTTGGCATTTTATGAATTGACTAAACTCGCAAATAGGGTGTTAGTAAAATCACAAGAAGAAAAATAGCGGTAGAGATAATTGCCATAACAACAATTGGAATATAGTCATTAAGGTTTTAAGGGAGATAAATGCACGAGTGAAAATTTCACTGAAGACAAATATGTGTGATAATTATTTTTATTAGGGGGAGTGTGGTAATTCAATACAAAGTCAATGCTAGAAATTATATTTGACAAGAATATTAGAATTAATTTAGAATAGTTATCTGAGCGAAATCTGGATGAGTTATGACTACAAAATAATTAATTAAAAGTCATTTCAATCTTATGTAGTTTCAGATCCTAAAGTGGTTGAAATAAACATTCAAATCCATTTCGCATGGCTTTTTTTTTTTTTTTTTTTGTGCCATTATCAATTTCATTACAATGAATGTATTAGGGTAGAGTTCATACAGGAAGAACTATTGCCTCCTAGTAAATGTCACTTAAATACACAATTTATTATTACAAATAATTATATTAAATTAAAACTGATTATAGAACAGGGACTAATGAGCAAATATAATGAGTAAGATTAAAATTAAAAGATATATAAAAATGGGGGCAAAATGAACTATTATAGTAAGTTGTTTATTATTAATATATTTTACACCTATATAGCTTTACAGAATATACATCGAAAGAAAAGAAAAAAAAAAGCAAATAACAAAAGGAAATTGTAATTATCACTGGTGCAAATCATGCTCATACTTTTAATATTAAATAGATCAATATATAAATTCAACACTCATTACTCAATAAAATCATATACAAATATTTCTCCAAAAAAATTCCAAATTAATAGGTACATAAGTACTCACACATGTGTCAATGAAAATGAAAAAAAAAAAATAGAATGCAAGGGACCAACATAGCCGCTCAATTTTTAAAAAAGCGAGGAGAGGGAGGGAGGGGGAGGGAGGGAGCGAGAGAGAGAGAGAGAGAGAGAGAGAGAGCAAAATGAATACAAAACAAATAAAGCATTTGAATAATAAAATAATGAAATAGAAAAATCACAAAAATTTAGAGTCATAGAAATAACATTAAAATATATTTATCGAACACGATCGTAGAAATCAAATATTGAAAACAGAATTTGGATGAAAAAAAAAAGTAAAAAAAAAATTAAAACAAATTGTTATTTGCAGAATGACTACTTTTAGTGAAAATATTTTTAAAAAACAAAAACCTTGATGGAAAAAAAATGATGAATTTGATCAACTTAAAAAAGTGTACCAATCAAGATCCAACAAGCCGTTTAATTTAAGTACAAAGTATAAATAGAAATTCAAATAAAATAAAAATTCAAGCAAATAAATGGAGAACTTAAGTGATACAATAATGCCAAAAGGGGAAAAAAAGTAATGACAATAGAAAAAGGTAGAAGGAGAAAATATATCTATAAAAGCTTGATTACAAAAATAAAACTCTAAAACTGGGAATTGAATGAAACAAAGAAATTAAAGTATCTTAAGAAAAAACTGTCAAAGAAACCTAAACACGAAGAATGAAAATTAAGTGAAAAATATGAAACATGTAAAGATATGGATAAAAATAAAAATTAAATGATGAAAGAGTTAACAATATAGAAAGAAACAAAAAGATTTAGCTAATAAATCAAATAGATCCCCTCGACCCATTCGGAAAACACATATATAATCTTTAATAGAATAAAGAAAATATAACCAAAAAAACATAAATTTAAAAACAGAAGTAATAACAAAGAAAAGAAAATACAATAATATTGATACTATTTAAAAAAAAAGCGAGAAATGATCCATAATTAAAATTAAACGACAATTAAAGTTGATTTATCAATTAAAAATAATTCAAAATTCTAAGAATTGAGAATTGAGTCAAAACTGGTTTTGTTTTTGTCATAGATCGCTATCAAATATATAATAGTATAAATTTATATTTCTTTTAGGATGTCTTCTGCTAATATTTATTTTCTAGTTTTTTGTTATATCGTAGTTTTTTGCTAGTTTATTTACTAATTATTTTTTCGCTAATCAATAATTAGTTTGAATAATAGTAAAACTTTGTTAATATTTTTTGTTTTATAAAGTTTAGCATTATTATAGAAAATATATTATCTAATTTATTTCTTTTATTCCAGTATGTATGTTTTCTAGATATTATGAATGTTCTTTATAACTATGATGAGTAATTTAAATTGAAAAGTACTGAAAATATTATTTAATTTCAAATTCAAATATATTTTACATTTTTGAAATATAAAATTTCATAAGATTTAAACATTTCACTCAATTTATGGCAAGTAATTTAAAATAGTTAAGTAATACAGTAATAAGCTTGTCATTCAATCTTAAATTGTTAAATAACATACTCTTTTCCATAATTCAAAATTGTACTAAATGACTAATTAATTAATAATAAGTATGTCTAATTAATTGATAAATAAAAAATAAATATGTTGATGTCACTTGTTATAAATTTGGGATAATTACTCGACTACCCCTGAGATTTGGCCAATTACAAATAACACCCCCTTGTATCGGAAATTACCGATACCCCGTGAGTTTTGTTTCCGTCTTTCAATTTCCAACTTCCGTTAGATTGACTAACGGTCAATGTTTGTAAACCCAAGTGAACTTCCAAAATTGTCCTTCTGAAGGCAGAAATATATTTTACCAATTATAAATAGACTCTTTTACCCTTATGTCTAATTTTATGTTTATATTGAATAAATAGAAAAATATATTTGAACAATTTTTATTTATAATGTCTATATATATATATACATATTTATACATAATATATATTTATATAAATATATTTGCACATTTTTTAAATTTATATACATAATGTAAATATATATAAACATAATGTACAAAACATATAATATGAAAATTATTTATAAATATATATATACACAATCGGACGGACGGCCGCCGCCGCTGGCCTCCGTCACCGCCGTCAGCCGGAGACAGAGGGAGACGAGAGAGAGAGAGAGAGAGAGAGAGAGAGAGATACAGAGGGAAAAGAGAGAGAGAGAGAGAGAGAGAGAGAGAGAGAGATGAGAGAGAGAAGAGAGAGATACAATTGAGGGGTACCTCCTCCATCGCATCTGCGCCCGCTGTCCACTGCCTCCGCCTCCGCCGCCTCCATCCGCTGGAGACAGAGGGAGACAAGAGAGAGCGATACAGAGGGAAAGGAGAGAGAGAGAGAGAGAGAGAGAGAGAGAGAGATGAGGGAGAGGAGAGAGAGATACAACTAAGGGGGGTGCCTCCACCTCCATCTGCGCCCGCCCCTTCGTCGCCTCCATCCGCCACCGCCGCCACTGTCGCCGCCCACCATCCGATCTATAGTGAGAGGAAGAGAGAGAGAGAGAGAGAGGGAGAGATACAGATGAGGGAGGAGGTCGAGACAGGGAGAGGGGGAAGAGAAACCACCCCTCTGCCGCCTCCATCCGCCTCCGCCGCCGCCACCTCCCACCGCCTGCCATCTCCACCCATGGCCGCTAGATAGAGAGAAAGAGAGTGGGAGAGAGCAATCTCATATCCAAATCTGAGAAAAAAGAAGGAAAAAGAAAGAGAGAAAAAAAAAAGAAAGAAAGAAAAAGAGGAAGGTTGCGGCGGGGGGGCGGCGGTGGTGGTGTGAGTGACGGAGAGAGGCGGGGGCGGCGGTGAAGTGAAGTGTGGCGGCGGTTTGGTGGTGGTGGTGGGGGTGGGGTGGGGGTTAGGGTTTTGTTGGAAGAAAATGATAACTTTTCCCCAAAAATATTAAAGAGGGGTATTTTGGTCCATTTAGTCATATTCCTAATTTTTTATTTTTTTAAATAAAAAATATTTCAAATATTTAAGGGGTAAAATGGACATTGTACTACTTCTGTCTATTTTACCAATAAGTCAGCAAAACTCAGGGCGGTATCGGTAATTTCCAATACAAGGGGGTGTTATTTGTAATTAGGCCAAACCTTAGGGGTAGTGGGAGTAATTATCCCTAAATTTAAACTGACTATTATTTTATATATAATAGATACATATTATGATTATTATCATAACATAGGTCATGGTCTCGAAGAATCGCACATATATCTAGTAATCCTTCATTGGGGGATACTCCAAAAAACGGGAGATTTCATGACATAGTTGATTAAATTGGTAAATTAAATCATATACATATATAACTTTTAGCCCAACTTATTTTCCTTCAAATTTTTGGTCATGCTATGGAAATACAATGACATCGTATTTTGTTATAGAGGTTGGAGAGCAACTCAAACTTATAGCTTCCACATCTTTGTATAGAAGCCAGCCCCTTGTGGCCTTTAGAGTAAATAGCGCTTATGATTATTGATAGAGAGCTCGTTTGAATATGTTTTTTTTTAGAGAAAAAACACTTATTGTTTAGAAAAAAATATACTTCAATGCAAAAAAAATGTGTTTGGGTTGTTTTTTTCTTTTCTTTTCTTTTTTTAAAGCAAAAGTCAGAAAAACAACCAAAAACAACTTTTGGTAGAAGCTTTTTTAGAATAGTTTCAATAAATACACCATTTAAAGCACTTTTAATTATCGCATCCAAACGCAAAACTATTTGGCTTAAATAAAAATTTTACTATAAAAAGTACGGTTCGAGAAGTATGCTTTTTAAGCCTATCAAAAAGGCCCCTTAGAGCCTATTTGGATAGCCTTTTATTAGAAAAGAAGCACTTATTTTCTAGAAAGAATTACTTCATTGAAAAAAAAATTGTATTTGGATGAATTTTTAAAAAAAACAAAAGCCAAAATGTGACTTGTTTCATAAGCTACTCAGCGTAGCTTAAGATAAAAAGATGTTTTAAAACACTTTTACTTATTGCATTAAAACACAAAATTATTTGGCTTAAAAAAAGCTACATTAAAAAAAAATACGGCTTGAGAATCATTTTTTTTTTAAACCCATTGAAACAGGCTCTTATGTCTATTTTCCTTGACAAAAGTTTGCTTAAATAACTGCAACTATTGTAGTAAGTAGCTAGAACGGTCTGCTTCTGCGTTTATTCCCTATATATCTGCATTTACCAAGCGCAACTTCACATCTGGAAATACTCTTGTTTCTGATGACTGATTGGCGATAATTAATTTATTAAGAAGACATACTTTTATTTGTTGACAATTTAACTTTATGTATTAGCTAGTTAGCAATATAAGGATATACTAGTTAGAAGAACATAAATAATTTCACGTTATCAAGTGAACCATATTATTAGAACAAAGCAACACTCACAGGTCACCACTTATTCTCCATTTATTCTCTTGAGACTTGTTTCAATATTATGGTACAAGAAAAAATGAAAAGAAATGCGGCGAGTCAAAGTAGATTATTAAGAAAATTGAAGATACACAAGGAGCTACGTCTATACTTTCCCATTATAAGGTTAATGTAATTTTTGAACTTGGTCGATAGGATGTGGCTCGAAGTGCATTCTTGTACCTCATCCTTATTTCTTGTCAGTTGAACCTGGGTGATGATGTCGATGATTAGGTGTCAAATCAAATCTCCAAGGACCATTATTGGGCAATGGAACAGCAAGTTGTGGAAAAGGTTTAGGATTAATAATACTTTTTGCAGCCTCATCCTCGTCTCTTGAACGAAAAACATATTTTGTAGCCTCATCTTTATCTCTTTTCACTTGATTTTTGTCAAACTGACGAGCATCACAATTGTACATAGTCGCCATCAAGTTCAATAATGAAATTGCCGTCAACACAAATATAGTTTGAGAAGCCATTCCCATTGCCACTGCTTAAACTAAGAGAATTGGGTAAGAGAAGACTATGATGACAATGCATTTTGATGTTAATGCAAGGTGTTTAAATATAGAGAACTGCTCAAAAGATTTGTTAAGTAGCCATGAATTAAATGGAAAGACTAATAAATGAGGATATTGGAAGAGGAATATGATTGGTAGTTGTCATAGTTTATACCATTATTTTTAGCAAGGTATACATACACATGTGGACAAAGAGCTGCACTCCAAAATCTCACAATCTTGGTCCTCTCATTACCAAATTGCAATGATTCAAATTGTGAGGGGTAAATAACAATAATAATCTTTTTATCAGTTGGATGTGTTTCTAATAAAATAATTGGTCTAGAATAGTTTGATAATAATCAACAGTCCACCTCAAACTTAATAAATATCAACGGCTCAAGTCTCCTACTTCGTATAATATAAAATAATATATATATATATATATATATTAAGATTTAATTGAATAACAATCAATCGTTTAGATTTATATTGCTCGGTATCAAAAATCATATTTTTATTGTTAATAATATATGCAAAAATTCAAATTGTTCATGAGGTAACGAGTTCAATTATGGGTGGAGGAACATGAGGGAAGACGGTTGGAAGTGGAACAGTAGTGAAGGAGCGATTCACGATGGTTTAGTTCTCACTGACTTCTTTCCTCTAATTTTTTTCTTCTTATGATTGAAGTCCTTAGGCTATGGGCAAGTTGAATCTTTGCTCAATTTTGAAATTTTAACTAAAATTTAATGGTTTAGTTTTTATGTGAGTGTGTGTAGTTGAATCTTTGCTCAATTTTGAAATTTTAACTAAAGTTTTAATGGTTTAGTTTTTAAATGAGTGTGTGTGTGTACACAGTGTGCTTGTGTGCGTGTGTGTGAAATTGGGGGGTTGCGGGCAGAAGAGAAAGAAAAAAAATGATATATATATATATGTGATACCCTGACCCTTTTAAGAGGTACATTATTATTGTGATTATTATTATATGAAATCTTTCTTTGAAGACTTTATAATACATATCTATCATTATTTTATAAAATGCATGTTGCAAATATTTAATTAGAGTCATTTTTCTTTCCTTCCTTATTAAATCATACAATACACAATTTTTGAACAAACATACACATACATATAGATACGTACACATGAATATATATATATATATATATATTATAAACATCTAGATTCATCAAATGTCATTTTCACTACATTAAATACTAAGATTGTTAGGATATGCTAAGGTATGCTAAGATTGTATAAGATAAAGCTTAATAAAATAATTCTATTTCTTGCTCCAACTATTATAAATAGGGGGTTTGGCTCCCATTTTCATCAACACACACACTTATCACACAAACACACACATGGTTATATACATATATATAGATATATTACTCTCTTTTAAACTCATCTTCAAATATACCTATGCATATACATACACATACACATACATATATATATATATACAAATATCTTGATATATATATACTTATTTTTGAAAATAGTAAGATAGCTTATATTCATACTCTTATATTACAAAATTCATACGACCAAGCTTAGTGCTCGATCTGTTATGTCCTGGATGTCATAGAAACTCGAGTAGATTACTGTAAGTAGTTTCTTCCCTTTATTTATTTTATAAACATATGTTTTTCTTAAATTTACGCCTTGTTTGGAAAAGTTATTTTCTTATATAAAAAGTGGATTTGAGCATGCTATTTTTTGAATTTTCTCTATGTAAAGTTAAAAATTATGTCATGTTGTGCTATATCTGTATATATGATCATGCTCTAAACACTTGAAATTCTATCGGTAGGAACGAGTTTCAAAATTTCTGACCGTGCTACGGGGTACAATAGCAATCTCTGAACCCATTTAACAGGGTTGTAGTTAAGGCCCTCCTATAGGTAATAATAGTAGTGTCTGAACCCACCTAACGACTTGATCAAGTTGGCTAGTAGAGATTCCGAATATTCACGAGCATGGATATATAAATAAATATGTTTGATTATGTTTTGCTATTTAGAAGTGTAAAGCCTTGATTTTGAAACTTGTTTATTTTACAAATATGATTTTCATGTTGGATATGTATGTAACTAGCTCAAATCCGATAGGGAACCAAGAAATCCCTTACTGGGTGATTGCGCTCACACCCCTAATAATTATTTTGCAGAGGATAGTACCGACATGGGTGACGAGGGTCAATTTTGGGGTTGGTGATCCAATGGAAGCCATCTTTGCCTAGAGAATATAGTCAATGTTATTTTGTTACGTCATTTAAGAAATTGATTTATGAAGACTATTTTAGCTTCGTTTTTATTTATGTTTTGAGCTGGATTGTAATAGCAAGATTCATCATCTTTTCCACTGCGATGTTCGACTAAGGTTTTTCAATGAATATTTACGGTGTTTAAGTATGTTTTGATTTCCGTGGCTTGGTGTCTTTACATCCTTTCGGACTTAGGGGCATCACCGTGCCGCATCTTGGATTTGGGGCGTGACAATATGTGTGTGTGTGTGTGTGTGCAAAGAACAAAACTATACACTGCTCAATGTTGATCAAGATAAATATAAACCATAATTAATTAATATTTGATTAAATTAACATGTATGTCATGTATTATATATATTATATTATACAAAGTAGAAAACTTCAAACTTGCGTATTTATTAAGCTTTAACGTTGACTCTTGATCATTATCAAAATAAATTCAAACGATTGATTTTTATTAGAAAGACATCCAATAATTCATAGAAAAAAGTTATAACTGCAATTTGCCTCCTCCCTCCCCCTACGCGAATAGTTGCAATTTACCAATGAGTGGACCAAGTTGTCAAGATTATGGGCTGCATGGACTAAATATTCATTTATCCTAAAATGTGGGACTACAGGTGTAGGGATCCCTAAATTGTAATGGCAATAGTGTAACTGTAATGACCTGGTATCTCTAGGTATTTTTAAAAGTTAACTATATGATTAAATTAACTAGTGTTTTATATGATTATTATTTTATATGTGAACTATGTGCTTATATTGTTTAGTGTTTTATTATTTTATATGTGAAATGCATAATAACAACTATGTTTTCATACCAACCGTTTGATTCTACATATATGCACATAAATCAATGTATATATATAATTTTATACATGCATTTTTTTTTCATATATATAATTTTATATATGCACATAATATAATAGGTCATTTTTGTACTATTTGATGCTTAAATATGTATTATTTAAATATTATATGATTAATTTCTACATATTATGTGACATTTTTATTGCAATAAATACTTCGCAATATATGCCTATTTTTATTTGCAAAACGCATAACTATTGGAATTAGTTTTCTACTTCATTTAGCAATCATAAAATGCATAAAATTCAAACACACATATACATATATATATATATATGCATATACACAAATTTATATATATATATAAGGGTTAGATTATTTTTCTTGATATTGTCATTTTCACTAAAATATGTCATTTCACACTATAATAATTATTTTGAAAATTATTTTTAAATGCTAGGTCATAAGACTATGATTCATATATATATATATATGAATGTTTTACACTATATATGTATATATTTTAAAGAAAATTTATATACATAAATATATAAGATTATATTTTCATTTCTTTAGGTATTTTTCATCATAAACATTGGAATAACTACACTAGGTGTAAAAATATCCTAAAAATATAGAAAGAGGAGAGGGAGGGAATGAAATTTTATGTATATATATATAATATAAGTATATGGTGTATATTATTACTTGCTCCCCAATTCTCCTTGCATTAAATGAATATTCATACATGTAATATTTCTTCTAGATATATATATACATATAAGGTTTAGATTAAACTAGATTATGAAGTGTACATTTACACTCACACTTAAGCCTAATTAGGGTGACACTTAAGCTTATGAGTTGGAAGATTTCATTTATTATAACCCTTAGTTGTAAACTTAGGTGGAAAGATGATAATAATTAGAAAATGACTTAATTATTTAATAATCTTGTATCTTAGCACAACTACTATAAATAGGGGATAAATTGGGAATTTAGCACTTCATTTTCATCCCACAAAACACACAAACACATCCGCACACACACTAAATCCCGCCTAAGACACACCCACCCACACTCATCTTGCTCTCAACACACAAAACACTTTATATTTAGAGTACATCTTCTACCCACATATATATACATAAACCCTTCTTTTTACATACCTACATGCATCATAACCCTTTATACATCCCCTTAATTCCATAAAACACTCTTGAAAAGGGTAGAAGAATATTTAATTAAAGTCACTACAACAAAATAGGTATATTGTGACACTTTTTTTGGGATAGTTTTCGACAAGTGACTCAGAAATAAAATATTAGGACATTAATTAAATTGCATCTCAATAAATAATTTATTTAGGGACACTTAAATAAAATAAAGTTTTTTATGCATTTCCTTTTTTTTTATTGAGAGCTTTAGCCTTAAATAAAATAAAGCTAAAATAGGATTGGCGCTAAAAACAATCTCATGTTTCCCCAATTTCTAGGTTTGGCGCTGTACTTTGAGTCCACGATCCTAAGAATTCTATTATCACCATATTTTCTGGCGTTGTACTCTGTAATTTGACGGTCCGAAAATTTCTGGAGCAAAACGGCGTTTTCATTCTCTGACGCTCATCTTCTTCTTTGCCTATCTTCTACTCCGCTCTTATCTATCTACTCAAGGTATGGTCTTTAAAATTATAGGTACTCGTAGCCTGCGTTCCTGCTTTTGCTCTCGTGCAAGATAATTTTGAGTTTATAGTTTTTGTGTTGTTTTGTTTTTTTTGTATTTTCGTGCTACTTTTGAGTTCATGTTGTGTTAATTTGAGAAAACTCAGGGTGACTTTTCATATTGTTTCAATGAAATTTGTGGTTGAATGCTAGTTGTCAACTTGTTGGATTTGATTGTTACTGTTTTGTGAAATTGAATTTGCAATTGTTATATCATCTAACAGATTGAGTGCTCATATGATGTGAATATTTATCCACAAAAACTTCTGGGCTTTATCTCTGTTTTCTTTTAAATATTGTGAAGGATTCTTTTGAGGGTTTCGTCTGGCATTGTACTACTACAGGACTAGGGCTGTAATGAGTCGAGGCTGTTAAGTTTGAGCTGAACGTTTAAAAAATTTTAGGTTCAAGCTCAATCTCTTCTAAAAATTTTGGATTCGTCTGCACCCCTGTAGGACTTAGAAATGCAAATGTTCACTGTGAATTCAGGTAGGGGTTGCACTAATTGGGACCACATTTTTTTGTTCAAAGTTGAATCTTGTTGGTAAAATTCATGATGTGATTGAAATGCTTATGGAGGATGGGCTGTCACCTCACAGCCAAAATGACTTTTTTGATTTTTTGAATTGTAGCATGATGTTACTTGTTGGCGAATGATTTTGCTTGTTCACAATTATGGAGTAAATAATTAGCAGATAACAGGGGATATAATGACGATTGGCCCATAATTTTGTTCCCTAGTGACGAGATTCCGGATGAGTGGAGTTCTGATGCATAATTGGCAATTGATTCATTTGGGATTAGTTCTTATTTTGCAATCAAATTGATAAGAGGTCATATGTTTGAGTCTTATTAATGAGTGCATTTGTTCACTGAATCGTAATTTGTTTGCTTCTAAATTTGATAGATAATGAATGATGTAATATAGGTTGTATTTAATCTGATTTTGATATATTGATATAACTGATTGATATACTTTATATAACATATGTACTTGCGTATAAAGCTAATTTCAGAGATGAAGCCAATGCGAGGATGAGGCACTCGCTCTCCACAACTCTGAGCTTGTTTGTGTGTGTTTTTTGAAGAAGAGAAATATATATATATATATATATATGGTTAGTGTTTGGTTAGGATTTTTTTAGAAAACATAGAGGCCAAAAAACAAAAAGCCAAGATTCATGATTTTGTTTATTTATTTATTTTTGGCTTGTATAATATCATTATAGCTTCTTTTTGGCTGCTAACCACCCAAGACAGCCTCATTACTAATTATCAGCCTCCCCACTTAAGATTTAATGGAGTGACCACTAACCATCGCATCTAGCTATGTTAGGAAGACATACTTTAGATGGAGTTGTGACTGAAAATGATTATTCAAATTTAGCTTATCTAAAATTCCTGCTTGTTCCCTTATCAGTAGAAAATTGACATTTGTAGCTTGCATCAGAAAATCTCCTTAGGAAGATGCTGCATTTTTGCATGTTTTTACAAATGCAGAAATGATATCGTCAATTATAATATATATATATATATATATATATATTATAAATGTGTATGTGTGTAAATCTATTATGTAAACTAATAGTGTAAATTAATAGAGACTGTAGAAATAATTTGTAAATATAATATTTTCATTTGCTTGGGCCAAGATATTTTTAGAATTTAGGAAATAGATTAAACATGCTTTTTTGTTTATTTATTTTTATCCAAAAGAATCTAATATTTGTTTAAATATATCATAATTTAGTTTTAACAAAGGAACATATTTATGCATAATATAACATAAATATATTTGTTCATTTTTTCTTTTGTCTTTGATTTTTGTAATTAGATATTATCTTGTTTGATACGTATAATTGTTATATTTGACATAGATTTTACTTTATTAGGCTCATAATGGATAAGAGTTGGATGCACAAACCGCGATCCACAAAAGAATATAAAGTAGGGTTAAACAAATTTCTTGACATGGCTTTTGCTAACGTATGCCTTAATGACAAAATCATATGCCCATGCAAATATTGTAAGAATGCAAAATGGGTAAATAAAGAGACAGCAACAGAACATCTTATGGTTGATAGATTTATGAAAGGCTATACTCATTGGGTTATACATGGGGAAGATACCTCGTCTAGTGAAGCTAATCTTGAAGAACGTGATCATTCCAATATGTTAGATGATATGGATAGTTTGGTACGAGATGCTTTTGGGGCTACAGATTTAGATAGAAACACTGGAGAGGAACCTAATGAGCAGGCTAAGGCTTTTTATAAGTTATTAGATGATGCGCAGCAAGAGCTATATCCTGGGTGTGACAAATTTTCAAGACTTGCATTCATTGTACGATTGTTTCACTTGAAATGTATGGGTAAATGGTCTAATAAGACATTTACAATGCTTCTTGAGTTGTTAAAAGAGGCTTTCCCTGAAATGACAAAGTCACTTCCAAAGTCTTACTATGAAGTACAAAAGTTTATTGGGGCATTGGGACTTACGTGTGTCAAAATTGATGCTTGCCCCAATGATTGCATGTTATACTGGAAAGAGCATGAGAATGACGTATATTGTCATGTTTGTAATGCATCAAGGTATAAGCAAATACAAAATGATGAGGTTAATGAGGAAGATCCATCTATTAAGTGTAAAAAAATTCCAGCCAAGGTGTTGAGGTATTTTCCTCTTACACCCAGGCTTCAAAGAATCTTCATGTCATCTAAAACAGCATCTTTCATGAGATGGCATAAGGAAGAATGCACTAAGGATGGATGCATGAGACACCCTAGTGATTCTCCTATTTGGCATGCCTTTGATCGTCAACATCGCGATTTTGCAAAAGACCCGAGAAATTTAAGACTTGGTCTGGCTGCGGATGGATTCAGTCCATTTAGAACTTTGAGTGTTACTCATAGTACATGGCCAGTTATAGTAACCCCATACAATATGCCACCATGGATGTGCATGAAAGAGCCATTTTTCTTTTTAACTTTACTCATACCTGGTCCGTCAGCTCCTGGAAACAACATTGACGTGTATTTGCAGCCCTTAATAGAAGAATTGAAGGAACTATGGAGTGGGGTTGAAACATATGACAAATCTAGTAAGCAGAATTTCAATCTGCACGCAGCTTTGTTGTGGACCATTAATGATTTTCCTGCATATGCAAATTTATCCGGTTGGAGCACAAAGGGGGAACTCGCTTGCCCACTATGCCACAAAGACACGTGGTTTAAGTACTTGTACAAAAGTAGAAAACAATGTTACATGGGTCATCGTAGATTTTTGCACGATAGACACCCTTATCGAAAAGATGCTAATTCTTTTGACGGGAGAGAAGAACATGGTAAACCACCAATTCCTTTAACTGGAGATAAGATATTGGAGGATTTAGGTGGGTTAAATGTGAAATTTGGGAAGAAAGTGAATGATAATCCGGTTCTTCCCTTCAATTGGAAAAAAAGAAGCATATTCTTTGACTTGCCATATTGGAAAGATATAATGTTACGTCACAATTTGGATGTTATGCACATTGAAAAAAATATTTGTGATAGTATACTTGGAACTTTATTGAATTTGGAAGGAAAGACAAAAGACCACGAAAACTCTCGTCTTGATCTGCAAGACATGGGCATAAGACATACACTTCATCCTACTATCCTTGAGTCTGGGAGAAAATATTTGCCTGCTGCATGTTTTTCAATGAGCAAAAAGGAGAAAGATGTATTTTTTGATATCCTGCAGAATGTAAAAGTTCCAGATGGGTATGCTTCCAATATCTCCAGGCGTGTGCAAGTTAAACCATACAAAATCTCAGGTCTGAAAAGTCATGATAACCACATCTTGATGCAACAATTACTACCAATTGCTTTGCGTAAGGTTTTACCAAAGCATGTTAGGATACCTCTGATTAACTTGTGCACTTTCTTTAAAGAACTTTGTTCTAAAGTTCTTAATCCTCAAAAACTGATTCTTTTGGAAGATGAAATTTCAAAAACTCTTTGTGAGTTAGAGAAAATATTTTCTCCATCGTTTTTTGATATAATGGTTCATTTGACCATTCATTTGGCATATGAGGCTCGTCTCGGAGGACCAGTACAATACCGTTGGATGTACCCTATTGAAAGGTAACTTATTCAAAATTTTCTTAATCTACTTAACTTTTATAATATTTTTAAATATATTTTCATTTTTCTGTTAGATATTTGTCAACTTTGAAATCGTACGTTCGCAATCGAAGTCGTCCAGAGGGTTCCATTGCAGAAGCATACTTGATGGAAGAATGTATCACCTTTTGTTCTAGATATTTAGAGGATGTGGAAACTAAATTCAATAAGGCTAAAAGAAATGTTGATGTATATGGTGAGGACATAGAAAAGTTTCCCATCTTCTTTAATCCTGGGTGTCACATTGGGGGAGAAGATTGCATAGTTCTTGACAAGGAAACAATTAGCAAGGCACATCAATATGTGTTGTTCAACTGTAGTTCAATAGAACCATTCATTGAGTAAGAAAATTTTCAATTGCAATTTTGTTACAGTAGCTTATTTTATATTTTCAAATAATGTTAATTGGTTAATGTTAGAATTGTTTACAGACAACACAAGGGTATAGTTAAAGCTGAAAATCCTCGTCTTAATAAGAAAGATGTCGAAAGGATTCACAGTGTCACTTTTGCTAAGTGGTTTGATAATCATGTAAGCAAATGAATCAATTTTTGTCATTTTTGTTATTTTAATATTATTTTGGTATCAAATCCTAATAATGTGCTAAATTATGTCAAACAGGTTGAAGGATTGCATCTTTCTGGAAACAAAGTTGCGGAGGAAATTAGGGCCTTATCTCGAGGTCCTAATCTAGTTGGAAAGCGATATAGGGGGTTTATTATTAACGGTTTTCAATTTCATGTAAAAAATCTTGAAATTAGAAGGAAAACACAAAATAGTGGAGTGGTGGTTACTGCACAAACTAGTAGTTTTGCTAGTAGAAGTGACAATAACCCTGTTATTGGAGATGTCACCTACTATGGAGTACTGAAAGATATAATCGAACTTGAATATTTTGAACGTAAAAAGGTTGTCTTGTTTAAATGTGACTGGGTATCAACCGGCAAGGCACAAAAGCAAGATGAACTTGGCTTTACGTTGGTCAATTTTTCTCGGGCAAGACAGCATAGTGAACCTTTTATCATGGCAAGTCAAGCACAACAAGTTTTCTATGTTGAAGACCCAACTGAGAAGGGGTGGCATGTTGTTGTGAATACAAAGCCTCGAGATTCATTTGATATGAATCCAGTGTTAGGAATAGATGGAATTTATGCAAATACTACTAATGATACACAGTCATATGATCAAAATGAACTTTGTTGGGTTAGAGAAGATGTAGAAGGACTTGTAGTTTAATAATAAACTAGATTACTTTTATTAGTAGTGTATTAGGTTGAATTCATATTTGCTATTTGGTTATTAGTAATGTTATGAATTCAAATTAGTATGCTTTTATTTGTTTATTTTCAATATTTTTGTATTATTACAATATTTTTCTCAATAATTTATATAAATGCGATGGACATTTATGGTAAGTTATTTTTAGTTATTAGAATAGTTTTTTAATTAGTAACTTATTAAATATTTCCAACACTAATCCTTTTGTACTTTATGCGCAGATCATGCCCCCGATAACTAGACCCCGTAGCAAGCGAGCAAGGCAGGAATTGCCTAGGCAACCTAGCCAACCTAGCCAACCTTCTAGTTTAAACTTTAGACAGAATGGTGTTACTCAAAATCAAAATGATTATATTTCTGAATTCTTACTTTTAAATTTCAATACCTATCAAATTGTCTATACACTGATATTTACATGTATCAATTAGATCGGCTTGGTATGGGTTCAAGTCAACAGACGACGCCTCATTTGCAACCTAATGCAAATGTTAATGACTTTATATGCCAAGCAACTAACGATGCAACTGAAAATCAAGTTGATTCTACTAATGTTGTAGTTCAGGGTGGTAAGATATAATATCCTTGATCATTAATTATAATGTTCTATTTGTTTGTTGATTGGCTGATACATGTGTGTGTGTGTGCGTATTCTTAATTCTTGTAGTTGGCACCAAACGGAAGAGGGTAAGAGGACCTACATGTATGCCTAAGGTTTGGGGGCAACAGTTAGATGAACTTGTGGTCGTTTCGTTCAATGACCTTGGGCAGCCTAAGGATGGAGATAAGACGAGCACTTTGTCTCATTTTCTTGGAACTATTGCAAGGAATGGGAGATATTGCCCACTTAACTATAAGGATTGGAGATTGATGCCGTACAGTTACAAGGAAGAGATGCTAAGAATTGTAAAGGTAATGAATTTAATTTTAGTTTTTCAATTGACCTCAATGGATATAACAGTAATTACTATATATCTCTTTTATTTTTATCTTTTGTTTTGTAGACAAGGTTTCAGTTACCGTTAGGACATGAAATTTTCATCCTAAGATCTATCAACAAAAAGTGGAGGAATTGGAAGTGTTTTGTGAAGAGTTTGAATTTTGATCCAAGCATTCCTATTGAGCAGCAAATGCTTGAAATACCAGAGAGGGTTAATGAAGATCAATATAAGGCTCTAGTTCTCCATTGGATGTCAGACAAGTCAAAGGTATAGTACATCTCTAATTTTATATCTTTTTATTTTGTAAATTTGTTTCTTTATTACTTTCACTTTATTTTATACTCATTAAAATTTCAAATACTTCAGAGACAAAGTGAAAAGAATAAACAAACTCGTGCTCAACTACAATTACTTCATCGTATGGGCAAGAAAAGTTTGCGTTAGTCAAAGAAATAATGGTAATATTTTATATACTCAATTAATAGTCAATTTCATGTGTGTATGTGTGTGTGTGTGTGTATATATATATATTAGTATATAATGTTACTAGTCTAAATGCAAGCATTAACTTGTGCAGAAGAAACGAATTGGAAGGTATCCTACTAGGGCTGAGTTATTTGAAGAATGCTATTATAAAGCAGATGGTTCGGCTACAAGTGAGACAATAAAAGAAGTAGTTGTAAGTATAAATCTACTTGAAAGATTGCATCTGTGAATTCAAACTTGAAGCATTTATATGAAAGTAGCATTACATTTTGGTGTGGTTTTCCTACATGTTGCCAGTATTGCTTCATTAACTTGGTAAAAAAAATATTATTGTTGGATTTTTTTTTTAGATACAAATGAAAGAAGTAGATGCCCAAGATCCTCAAAACACCAATACCAGTGAATCTCTTATAATCCTAATGATTCATTTGCAAGGATAATGGGTAAGGATAAGGATGGACAATTACGCATGTATGGATTGGGAGTGACACCAGCTGATGTTTATGGAGAGAAGCCAAGTCGTGCTACACTTCTTAGGCAGGCCATGGATTACAAAGCAAAGTTTTTAGCATCCGAGGACAGATTTGATGCATTGAATGCAAAACTAGAAGAATTGTCAGCATTTGTTCATAAAACACAGTCTGTTGGAGACCCAGATGCTCAAAGCTCTCCATTAACGTCTCCAGATGGACCAGTTGATTCTGAGAATGTTCCACACACAGTTCCAAATGGACAAGTTGGTTCTGGATATGTTCCAACAGCATCTCCAAATGGGCAAGTTTGATCATGAAAGTCCTTTATTAGCATCTCCAAATATCAACACTCGTTTGGCTCAACTTCACATTCAATGCGTATTAAGGTAACAACGCTACAACTATATAACGTATACATATATTGGTTAGTAGCTCAATGTACTTAGTTATTTAAAAATATTTTGTAGGTTGGCTCCTATGTTGTTTTAAGAAGTCTTTCAAATATTAACGAAATTGTTGCAACTGGAATTGTGGATGAGATGGACAATGTTAGAGTAAATGGTACATGCCTAGGGCCAGACTTTTGCCAAGTGGTAATCCAGTACCATGTGAAGAAAGATGCAAGTTATTTACCCTTATAATCATATCCAAACAATTGGGAGTGCCCTTGGAGTATCTATTGCGTGGCCCGTTATCATTGGTATGCTCTTTTGTCCCTGATTTATGAAACTTTTTTCTTTGTATTATAATGTTGAAAGTATGTTCCTATTATGGTCACATTTTCATCTATTTGATGGAGGAACGCAAGGCTTCTTTTAGGTTGTTGAGTTTGTTATTTTAGGTTTGTCTATTTTAAAAATATATTTTTCACTTGAATTTGATGTATAATCCTTATATATGCAGGTTTCATTGGATGATGAATTCCACTGTTGATGAAAATGAGATCATGGTGGAGTTGGATGAAGATTAAGTTTGCAATGCTAGGTTTATTGGAAGGTTAATTTCTTTGACATTCTTCCATCTTTTTTTAGAGAGAACTTATGACAATAGATTTTATTGAAGCTATTCTCTTATTAATTTGTATAGAGAACTTATGCAAGTATTGGGATGCTCTACCATACTTGCTTGATTACTTGTCTTGGAAGATGAACTTTGTATTTGGTGACTTTTCTAATCAATACATTTGACATTTTGATAAATGATAATTGAAGGTGTATTGTTCTTTATTATTAGAGTTTTGTTTTATGCACTAGTAATTTGAGTGTAGTTGTATGTATATAACGTGATATCAGACTTATGCTTGTGAGAAAGGGGATTTTGAAGAATATTATATATATATATATATAATAATATATATACACATTTGTAGGTGCCAAGTTATTGGACACTTATTAATGTCCAATTACTATATAAACTTTTTTAGCTTTAAGTGTCTTAAAAAATCTGATAGGACACTTATAAGTGTGGCTAAAGTTCATTTAAAGAAAAAAGAAATGTCGCATGATTTTTTTAAAGATAGAAAAACGTGTCCTAAAATGTTTTTTTATGGGCACTTAAAAATGTCTTAATAAATCTGCTTAGAGACACTTATAACTGTCCTAATACTGCTTCCATGGGACATATATAAGTGCCTCAATTTCATATAAGGCATAAATAAGTGTCGTATGATAGTTATCTGTAAAAAATATGATTTATTATAGGGTTTAACGTGTGCCTCAAAATATTTATTGAGGCACTTAAGTGTCCAGATAAATAAATTGTATTGGGACAATTAATAGTGCCTCACGACCTAATGCGACACGCAACTACGCGACTATATTTTATTTGCCCTAAAAAGTGTAAATGCCTCAAAAAGTATATTTTGGGACACAAAATTGTGTCCTGAAATGGATTTGTGTTGTTGAGTGAGTAGGGCCTACTTAATTCAGCAGTAAAGGTTTCTTACTTATAGAAGTAATTGTGACTTGAAATGCCTTCATCATTTGATTCCAATAAAGAGAAAAAAAAGAATAATTAGATAACTAAAGAGAAATTCATTCAAACAAAAAAAGGAAAACAAATTGGAGTG
>CM047871.1:17864439-17878685 GCA_026212405.1 Petrea volubilis | reverse complement strand
TGTTCTGAAAGAGAGATGATTATAGTACCCCATCTCACATTGAGAAATCAAGGAAAAATTGAATTATTTATAAGATTGGCCCAATAATTTAGGGGTGTCTATTGGATATCTATTTGATTGAGCAAATTGTTCATAGTCCAATATTAGGGTATAGTAAGGGATTCAAAATCAAATCTTGCATCTAATGGACTCGTAAGCCTAGATTGTTACAAAGAGATAATTGTAAATTATTTTCAACTTTCAAACAATTGCTTGCTTATGTTGTAGTAAAACGAGAAGGAGTGCCTTATATGACAACCATGGAAGTAGGGACAAGAGGATGGAGTAGCAATGAAGAGAAAATAGGACAAAGAGGATTGAGCAATTGTTCATAGTCCAATATCAGGGTATAGTGCTGGATTCAAAGCCAAATCTTGCATCTAATGGACTCGTAAGCCTAGATTGTTACAAAGAGATAATTGCAAATTATTTCCAACTTTCAAACAATTGTTCGCTTATATTATAGTAAAGAGAGGAGTACCTTATATGACAACCATGGAAGTAGGGACAAGAGGATGGGGTAGCAATGAAGAGAATATAGGATAAAGAAGAGGCAACGTAAAAAGTGATTAATGAGCAACTTTGGAAAATCATATTAAACGGAGGTATCAAATTTATTCTCCTTTCATGTCCACCCCATACTCATTTTTGCATTATTCACTTTTTCCCTTTAAAATTTCCTTCCGCATCCAAATAGAGGTAAATGTTTTCTATTATTCCAATTTCTTTCCTTCCACTCCACTTCTTCCCATTTTCCACCTATCCAAACAAACTGTTAATATTATATCTCTTTTTCTATTTTTCCCATTAAACAAATATTTTGGAGCTCCAAATTTTTCGAATCACATGAATATTTATGTTTTTGCCACCTAACTTTTTAAGATTTCTGAAAAGGTTGGAGCCTGGAGGAGGGATTCAAGTTCTCATTAGGATGATAATGGGTCAAAGTAATCCACGACCTAGCCTAGAGGGGGTGAGTTTGGGCTTAACAAATAGGTGGTGGGATGGGTAATGGGTCTTGAGATTATAGACCCAAGTAGGTCCAGGGTGGATTACGAGTTTAGATAAACCCATCCCAAACCTACCCTAGTTAACATAATTACATAATTTATATATATCCACGTGTGTATATATATAAGTACTTGGTAAACATTTAAGTTTTTAGGATTTTAAAATTTTACAGCTTGATGAACTTTCCAATCCCATGGATTCGCCTCTTCTTTGCATGATGCCCATTGCCTGCCTCCTCTCATGGCCCAATATATCTTTCTTGAGTCTATAACCTCCTCTTGTGAACATAAGTCGATCGCCAAAATATCAAGCCAACGAGCAAGCATTACGGCTTGGCTTCTCCACCGCATTCAAGGAATTTATAAGTATAGTGAAGAAATTATCTTCTCCAATAACAATTAATATTAATAACAACTATAGCAATACAAAGTGAAAATTGCAAATTATTTTCAACTTTCAGACAATTGCTGGCTTATATGGTAGTAAAGAGAGAAAAAATACCTCATATGATGACAACCATGGAAGCAAGGTCAAGTGGATGGGGTAGCAACGAAGAGAAAACATGGCAAAGAAGAGACAACGTGAAAGAGATTAATGAGCAATCCTGTAAAATCATATTCAATAAAGATATCAACTTTCTTTGCCATTCATTTTCCACCCAATTTTGCATGGAAGAATATTGGTAGGCCCCATACCAATTTTTGCATTAATCACTTTTACCTTTCGAATTTCCTTTCTTCCACTCGCCATCCTTGAATTTTCAACCTATCCAAACAAACTATTAATATTTGATTGTTTTTTTTTTCCATTAAAAAAATATTTTGGGTTCAATAGAGCTTTGGATTTTTTGAATCACATCAATATTTATGGATTAGCCACCTAACTTTTAAGATTTTTAAAAAGGTTGGAGTTTGGGCAAGAGTTCCAAGTCCTCATTGGGGATGGTACGTAATGGGTCAAAGTAATCCATGGAAAGGCCCCAAAAGGGTAACTTCGTGTTTTAATAAATGGGTTACGGGATGAGTAACGGTCTTGAACACAAGGCGGCAAAATATCAAACCAACGACCAAGCGTTGCGGCTTGGCTTCTCCACCATGTTCTAGAACTTCATAGCACTACTTAGAGCCTCATTTACATAACTAATTCCTTCATATTCTTTAATTTTTTTTTTGCTTTTTTTTTTGCCCTTTCCTTTGTTGTGTTACCTCTTTGTAAAGTGACTGCAAGCTATATTTTTGACTAAGGAATTGTTATTAACACTCCAAAATTATTGGTGGCACTTCATTTTTATTTTTTATTTTTTGTATTTAAAAGTTTACTAAAATGCCTATTCATCTTTGGAACAATATCTATGTTAATTTGAATGACATACATACCATTTAATTTATTGTTTAATTAGTTTCTATAATTAATTTCTTGTTTTACCTTTTTTCGTTGGCCCTACTAAAAAAAAATATTACTAGCAAAGTTTTTAGGTTGTACGTAGAACATCTAATGGACACCCTTTATGAGAATTTATAGGCTCCTGTATCATCAATGAATGAGAAAAATTCACAATTTGAGAAATTATCCTTCAAGTATCTTCTTTTTCAATAAAAGGCATTTTTTTCGTATTATTTTTTGAAAATTCTCCAGAATTAGATTATCAAGTTGATAAATTCACAAAGTTTGTTTATTTAATCATAAATTTCTAAACTCAAAGTGTTAACAAAATCTTATTGCAATGATACAAATAATATGAAAAAGAAAAAAATAACTACATTGCCATTAGATGAATTGTAAGTACGGTAAAACTCTAAATTTTGTTGAGTTCTCTTGATATTCACAAGCTTTGTTATCTTCGGTACCAAGTCAATAATTAGTACCGAATCTTCTACAATACTATTCTCCTTTATTTTCATGTAATTAAAACTAATATGAGAAAGAAATCAAAAAATAGATGATCATTGGATTAATATATAATTAGAAAATAAATTCACCTATCTCAACTTATTCCTAAAGGAGTTTAGGAATTATTCTAAAAGTTAGAATAGACATAGTTTCATATAAGTTATATGCTTTTCGATTCAATTCCAGTGTCGAATCAAGAAGCCGAGGAGATCCATTCATGTGGACTTTCTTTAGAGTGAGAACACTTGGGCTCCTATTAGCCTGAATATGTTTAGGTTGATGAGGATTGGGTTTGAGAATGCAATTCAGATGATCGAGAACAAATCATAAACTCAAGGATGATTCGTGTTTGGATACGACAATTCCCAACATCAAACATAAGACATATAAGGTATAATTAATTTGAATCTTAATAAACGTGTTTGTTGTTTGTGTAAGATCCACTTCAAAATAGCAACGAAATGTGCTTTTACATAATAGTTACGCGTTAAATTTTTATACTTCCGTTGTGTGAGCATCCCGACACTAAAACTTATCTTATACAATAACTAGTGTTATATCCGTGCCCAACGTGCAAGATCCAAAACTTTGACAATCTTGGCAATCTCAATATTAAATCACAATTATTCAAATATTAGGGAGCATTGCAATTATAATCCTTTTAAAACTTGGATGTGTTACTAATAAAAATCTTTTGTCCAACATAGTTTGTTAATGGTCAACGGCCCACATCAGAAGTAGTAAATGTCGACAATTTAAATCTTCTACTTTTTATAATATAATATAACATGAAACACGTCAAGATTTAATTAATTATTTTTAATGTGGACCGTTGATCATTACCAAACTAATTTGGACCAAAGATTTTTATTAGTATTACATACAAGTGTTAGAAAGATTACAATTGCAACACTCCCTAATATTTGAATAATTGTAATTTATTAATGATAGGGCCAATATTGTAAAAAATTAGGATCATGCATGTTGCACACGGGTAAAATGCTAGTTATTGTACAAGATAGGAAACATGTATTTAACACTATGATGAAATGTATTTTAAAACACAACATGTATAATGTAATTAAAGTTTATTTCTTGGCTCATCAACTTGATTTTAGGGATTAATCTTATGGAAGTGAAATTAATTGGACAGATTTCACAACAACCTTAAATTAATCCAGGACCATCTAAAAATTATAGCATACCAAAGAACTCCTGCGCCCCCCCCCCCCCAACCCTCAACCCTCCAACACACATGCTTTTACCATATTTTGAAAAAATATTATAGTTTTCCATAAGTACTTCTAGTATGGACCTAGCTTTAGAGAGAGTTAGAGAGGATTCAAAATTTAGTAATAGTGGGCTAAGCTAAGAAGCTAGTATTCCTGATAAAAATTGTTGGATGCCTTTCTATTAAAAATAAATAGTACAAATTTAGTTTGGTATTGGTCAACAGTACACGTTAAAGCATAATAAATCACAAGATTCAAATGTGGACCATTGATCATTACCAAACTAATTTGGATCAAAGATTTTTATTGGTATTGCATACAAGTATTAATCATAGGGCCAAGATTGTCAAATTTTTTGATCATGCACATTGCACACGCGCAGGCAAAATGCTAGTTATTATATACAATAGGAAATATGTAATTAACGCTATGGTCAAATATATTTTAAAACACAAAACATGTATAATATAATTTCAAATTTATTTCTTGGCTCATCAACTTGATTTTGGTGATTAATCTTATAGAAGTGAGTTTAATTAAATAGATTTCACAATGAACCTAAGTTAATCCAAGACCATCTAAAAACTATAACATATGAAAGAACTAGCCCCCCCCCCCCAACCCACCAACACACATTTTATTATCCTACTCTAAAAAAAGATTATAGTTTTCCATAAGTACTTCGAGTATGGACCTAGCTCTAGAAAGAGTGGGAAATCATTCAAATTTAATACTAGTGGGCTAAAATAAGAAGCTAGTATTCCTGATAAAATTGTTGGATGCCTTTCTAATCAAAATAAATAGTACAGATTTGGATTGACATTGATCAATAGTGCACTTTAAAGCATAATAAATATGCAAGATTCAAATGTGGACCGTTGATCATTACCAAACTAACTTGGATCAAAGATTTTTATTAGTATTACATACAAGTGTTAGAAAGATTATAATTGCAACACTCCCTAATATTTGAATAATTGTAATTTGTTAATGATAGGGACAAGATTGTCAAAATTTTGGATCATGCACATTGCACAAGGGTAAAATGCTAGTTATTATATACGACACGAAATATGTAATTAACACTATGGTTGTCACGACCCGGAAAGCACTCTTCTTTTTATAATAAAATACCCTTCCACAAAGTAAGAGTACATAATTTTCATTTTATAACAACTTTATAGGAAAATTTTACTACAACATAGTAAAATCATAGTTATACAAAAATTGATGTACAAGTGAAAATAAAAGGCTCATAATGCCCGGCGGTGCCTTCCTCTTGGTGGACTATAGCATCTTGGCCTAAAAAAAATGTTCACAGCACACGTCAATATGACGGTTGAGTAGAAATCTTACCTAATCACATGAGGTGTGTGTGTGATATTCGTGCATATTTTCACATAATCAGTTGAGCATAAAATCACGTAACCAACCGAGCATGTAATAATATCTTTTCAAATTTTCTACCTTTTGCCACATCTATGTGTGACTACCTTATCTCGCGGTGCCATCATTCACAATTTTCAACAAAAAACACGCCAAAATCCACCAATCCCAACAAAAATCACACCGGTGGTCACATCCCGAGTATATGCCAAATTTCCTATGACCTACTTTAGTATATGAAACTCTTCATCCATGCAAGGTGGGATTAGGCAATGATGGAGGGTCGAGAACTATTTTAAGACCGACAAGCTCAATAGCTTGTCCCGACTGACCTCAACCACATCCACCCCTATCACGTTTGGGCCTATCAAGCACACGTAAATTCACATATCTTGCATGTTTTCTCATGTAAACATAATTTCCAACTTGCTAGCACATAGACAAAGTCCTCACACATATACGAAACTACTAACTATACATGCTTTCCTACTCATTATATGAATATAAAGCATAGATACACATAGAAACATACTTTCTTCTAAAACATAACTACACATAAAACATGTTTTCTCATCACTTTATAGCACCAAAATGCGAGACCCAACTCACTTATTTACTTGAAGAAATCCCAACTTCCTAAACACTTGGTATCATAAATGCATCAACATATATATGCGACTAGAATTAATAAATGCCTGAATATATCTATACAACTAGAATCTTGATGGTAACTAACTTGTAGTTACATCTTAGGCTCTAGAAGGGAAGAATAAAGAACTAGTATAAAGCACTAGCTTATGAACTAGGCAAGATTTCTACCTTTTTAAACTATCTTTCTTGGCTAATAAGCATATTTATATCTATATCTATATATCTATATATATATATATAGAAAGATATTTGGAAAGAGTGTTTTTAAGGAATTAAGGGGATGCATAGAAGGTTAATATGAATATATGTATGTAAAAAGAAAGGTTTATATGTGTGTGTGTGTGTGTGTGTGTGTGTGTGTGGGTAGAAGATACGCTATAAATATGGAATGCTTTATATGTTGAGGGGAAGGTGAGTGTGGGTGTGTGTGTCTTGGGCGGGATATTTTGTGTGTGTGTGTAAAATGAAGACAATGGCCTCTTTTTATAGAGTTTAGGGCAAGAACTAGGATTTGTATATTATCATGTCAATTTATAATAAATGCAAATATACCCCTAGGTAGTATAATAAATGCAATCTTTCCAACTCATAAGCTTAAGTGTCACTCTAATTATGCTTAAGTGTGAGTCTAAATGCATAACTCATAATCTAGTTTAATATAAACTTTATATGTATATACATATTTAGAAAAAAACTTACATGTGTGAATATACATTAAATGCCAAGAGAATTGGGGAGCAAGTAATAATATACACCATATATTTAATTATATAAAAATGTAGCTACAAATTCGTTCCCCTCTTCTCTCTCTCTATAAATAGGATATTTTCACCACATTGTATAATTATTCCAATTTTTATTATGAATAAGACTTAAAGAAATAGAAATTTAATTTTATATATTCATATATATTTATTAATTTTGAAATATATATATATACACATATATATTTCAAGATATTTTTGTATATATATCATAGTCTTATGATCTAGCATTTAAAAATAACTATTATAGCATGAAAATGACACATTTTAGGGAAAATGACATTAACAAGAAAAATAACCCTACATTTATATATATGTATATTTTCGTATATCTATGTGTATATATATACATATATATGTTTGAAATTTATGCATATGATGATTACTAAATGAAATAGAAAAATAATTCCACTAATTATGCATGTTGTAAATAAAATATGCATATTTTACAAAGTATTTATTGCAAGAAAATGTCACATAAAATAATAATTGCAAAAAAATTAAACAATATATAATTAATTTGAAAATACTAGGAAGTACTAGGGCATTACAATGATCAAATATATTTTAAAACACAAAACAAGTATAATGTTATTTAAATTTTATTTCTTGGCTCATCAACTGGATGTTGGTGATTAATCTTATGGAAGTGAAATTAGCTGGATAGATTTCACAACAGACTTAAATTAATCTAAGACCATCTGAAAATTGTAGCATACCAAAGAACTCCTGCCCCCGCCAACCCTCCAACACACACTTTATTATCATACTCTGAAAAAAGATTATAGTTTTCCATAAGTACTTCGAGTATGGACCTAGCTCTAGAAAGGGTGGGAGAGCATTCAAAATTTAATACTAGTGGGCTAAAATAAGAAGCTAGTATTCCTGATAAAATTGTTGGATGCCTTTCTAATCAAAATAAATAGTACAAATTTGGTTTGATATTCATGAATAATACACTTTAAAGCATAATAAATACGCAAGATTCAAATGTGGACCGTTGATCATTACCAAACTAATTTGTATCAAAGATTTTATTAGTATTACATACAAGTGTTAGAAAGATTACAATTGCAACACTCCGTAATATTTGAATAATTGTAATTTATTAATGATAGGGCCAATATTGTAAAAAGTTAGGATCATGCATGTTGCACACGGGTAAAATGCTAGTTATTGTACAAGATAGGAAACATGTATTTAACACTATGATGAAATGTATTTTAAAACACAACATGTATAATGTAATTAAAGTTTATTTCTTGGCTCATCAACTTGATTTTAGGGATTAATCTTATGGAAGTGAAATTAATTGGACAGATTTCACAACAACCTTAAATTAATCCAGGACCATCTAAAAATTATAGCATACCAAAGAACTCCTGCGCCCCCCCCCCAACCCTCAACCCTCCAACACACACGCTTTTACCATATTTTGAAAAAATATTATAGTTTTCCATAAGTACTTCTGGTATGGACCTAGCTTTAGAGAGAGTTAGAGAGGATTCAAAATTTAGTAATAGTGGGCTAAGCTAAGAAGCTAGTATTCCTGATAAAAATTGTTGGATGCCTTTCTAATAAAAATAAATTGTACAAATTTGGTTTGACATTGATCAACAGTACACTTCAAAGCATAATGAATACACAAGTTTCAAGTGTGGACCGTTGATCATTACCAAACTAATTTGAACCAAAGATTTTTATTAGTACCACAAACGTGTGTTAAAAAGATGTTAATTGCAACACTCCCCAATATTTGAATAATTGTAATTTATTAATAATAGGGCCAGGGTTGTAAAAGTTTGGATCATGCACGTTGCACACGGGTAAAATGTTAGTTATTATATAAGACAGGAAATATGTAATTAACACTATGATCCAATCTATTTTAAAACACAAAACATGTATAATGTAATTTGAAATTTATTACTTGGTTCAACAACTTGATTTTGGCGATTAATCTTGTGGAAGTGAAATTAATTGGACAGAGTTCACAACAAACTTAAATTAATCCAAGACCATCTAAAAATGATAGCATACCAAAGAACTCCGCCCCCCCCAACCCTCAACCATCCAACACACACGTTTTTATCATACTTTGAAAAAATATTAGAGTTTTCCATAAGTACTTTGAGTATGGACTTTGCTTCCGAGAGAGTGAGAGAGCATTCAAAATTTAATAAATTGTTGGATACCTTTCGAATAAAAATAAATACTACAAATTTGGTTTGACATAGATCAACAACACACGTTAAAGCATAATAATACACAAGTTTCAAACGTGGACTGTTGATAATTACCAAACTAATTTGGACCAAAGATTTTTATTAGTACTACAATAATTGTAATTTATTAATGATAGAACCGAGATTGTAAAAATTTGGATCATGCACGTTGCACACGGGGTAAAATGCTAGTTATTACATAAGATATGAAATATGTAATTAACACTACGGCCAAATATATTTTAAAACACAAAACATTTATAATGTAATTTGAAATTTATTGCTTGGCTCATCGACTAGATTTTGGTGATTAATCTTATGGAAGTGAAATGGATTAGACAGTTTGGACAACAAACTTAAATTAATCCAAGACCATCCGAATATTATACAACACCAAAGAACTCCCCCCCCCCAACCCTCCAACACACATGTTTTTATCATTCTTTGAAAAAGTATTAAAGTTTTCCAAAAGTACTTCAAGTATGGACCTTGCTCTGGAGAGACTGAGGGAGCATTCAAAATTTAATACTAGTGGTTAAGCTAACAAGTTAGTATTCTAGATAGAAATTGTGGATGTCAACCTAATAAAAATAAATAATACAAATTGGGTTTGATATTGATCAACAGTATGAGTTAAAGCATAATAAATACACAAGTTTCAAATGTGGACCGTTGATCCTTACCACACTAATTTGGACCAAAGATTTGTATTAGTATCACATAAAAGTATTAAAAAATTATAATTGCAACTCTCCCTAATATTTGAATAATTATAATTTATTAATTTTAGGGCCAAGATTGTCAAATTATTGGATCATGCACATTGCACACAGGTAAAATGCTAGTCACTAATAAGATAGGAAATATGTAATTAATGCTATGGTCAAATATATTTTAAAACACAAAACATGTATAATGTAATTTCAAATTTATTTCTTGGCTCATCAACTTGATTTTGGTGATTAATCTTATGGAAGTGAAATTAAATAAATAGATTTCACAACAAACTTAAATTAATCCAAGACCATCTGAAAACTATAAACGTACGAAAGAACTAGCGCCCCCTCCCCCCCCCCCCCCCCCGAACCCTCCAACGCACACTTTAGTATCATACTTTCAAAAAAGATTACAGTTTTCCACAAGTACTTCGAGTATGGATCTAGCTTTAGAAAGAGTGGGAGAACATTCAAAAATTTATACTAGTGGGCTAAATAAGAAGCTAGTATTCCTGATAAAATTATTGGATGCCTTTCTAATCAAAACAAATAGTACAAATTTGGTTTGATATTGATCAATAGTAGACTTTAAAGCATAATAAATATGCAAGATTCAAATGTGGACCGTTGATCATTACCAAACTAATTTGGATCAAATATTTTTATTGGTATTACCATACAAGTGTTAGAAAGATTATAATTGCAACACTCCCTAATATTTGAATAATTATAATTTATTAATGATGGGGCCATGATTTTCAAAATTTTGGATCTTGCAGTTGCACAAGGGTAAAATGCTAGTTATTATATATGATAGACAATACGTAATTAACACTAAGGTCAAATATATTTTAAAACACAAAACATGTATAATGTTATTTAAAATTATTTCTTGGCTCATCAACTTGATGTTGGTGATTAATCTTAACGAAGTGAAATTAATTAATTGGATAGATTTCACAACAAACTTAAATTAATCCAAGACCATATGAAAATTCTAGCATACCAAAGGACTCTTGCATGCCCCCCCCCCCCACCCTCCAACACAAACATTTTTATTGTACTTTGAAAAAACAATATATTTCCGTAAGTACTTGGAATGTGGACCCAGCTCTAGAGAGAGTGAAAGAGCATTCAAAATTTAATTGTACGACCCGGTAATCCTTTATTTACCTACTTTATATTATACAAGTTTTATATGATGTTTTGTGAGTTAGTTGATTTCTAGAGATTATTTTTTCAAATATGATTTTTTTTGTGAACTAGTGAGCATTTTACTACCTAAATATTAGTAAAAGTATTATAAATTCCAAATATTATTAAACTTTTATGCATTTGAGCCTATCTAACTTCCAGAAATTTTTAATAGATTATTTTCACTTTTACTATTTTTCCAAGCATTTTAGTAATTTTCGGAAAACATCGTATTTAAGTTATAATTTGAAATCTAATTTTTAAATGCTTGTAATTATTATCCAAAATTAAAATAATAATACAAATAATATTCTAGGTTTTATTTGACTTATAAAATTAATTTTCGAATTTTACAATTTTATTTCTATTTTTGGGCAATTTTCGAAAAAATTGGCAAAACAAGGGGTATTTGGTCTTTTCACCTCTCCAACCCCAAATTTCGTTTTTTCCTGAGAAATAAGCAATAAAATACTTAATAAATAAGAGTTTCAGAATATATATGTTTTTTGTTTGATTTTAGTTGATTTTATTTATATTTTATCAAAATATCTTTACTAATACATACTCTTGAACCTCATATACATAAATACTATATATTAGTGGTGATGTACATGGCTACATATACACACACACACATACCCACATACATATACATGGTATTTAGTAAGAATAGGTGTAAGCATATATGCCATGTATAATGTATGGAATAGGTATTTAGTGGAATTTAATAATTGGATATTGTGTCTAATACATGGAAGATAATTACACAAGGACCATATACACCAAAATCCTCATTTTTCAGCCATTTTCCAGCCCAAAACCGTGCACTCTCTCTTGCTCTTACATCTCTTTTCATTTTTCCTCCAAACACTTCACTTCCTCCAAATTACTACACACTTGAAGGACTAAGGTAGGAACTCTTCTTTATACCTTAAGTAGAGGGTTTTTCTTCTTCTTCTTGAGGAGATTAGGCAAGCTTCCATACTCTTGTGCCCAAGCAATGTAAAAGAACAAGCTTGAATGGCCTAGAGTGAGAGTTTTTGCCAAACATACCACCAAGTTGAGGGTTTTAGTTATGTTGCTAGCTTCATGTTACTTTTATAGTTCATTTATCATGTTTAACTCTTGTTGGGAGGAAGTTGAAGGATGGATAGTATTATGAGCATGATCTTGAAGATCTTATGTGATTAGTATGCTTATTTGGAGTTCTATGTGCTTACTATGCTTTCTTGGAAAACTATGTGATTATTGTGCCTTTTTACAATAACATGGCATTCTTATGTTTTATTTGAATTATTATGTGAGTTTTATGCTTTATATGAAGTAGTATGAGACCATGATTCTTTAATTGAGCTAGTAGGAGAATATCCTATGTTGTCTTGAAAGTAATTGTGAAGAAAGCTCCATATATCTATTTATTATACTTATTGTATAGTTTTATGCCTACTTGATGATTTAGAAATATATATATATATATATCTATGTACGTATATATTAGATAAATATTTAAAAGTATGGTATATCTATTCATTAGCTAGTTCATATTATATTAGGTATATATCTATATATATATATAGTTATGTACGTATATATATATGTCTACTTATTATAGACTAATATATCTTAGTAATACTTAGTAAGACTACTTTAATCTATATATATATATATATATGGACGTATAAGTATATATATAATTACATTCATTTTATAGTTATATATATATGTAGATAATTTCAATCATCTTATATCTATATCACACTTTATATAGTTTATATATTTTTCTATCATCTTTATATATGTAAACTTAGTCTATCTCACATTTATATAATTTTATATATTTTATATTAGTATCTTTTAATCTATATATATATTTAAGTATATTTATACTAGTTATATTTTAGTCTTTTATATATATATTTATACTAGTTATGTTTAAGTATTTATATTTATATTGTATCTATTTACATATTTTTGCTACTATCTATTTACATATGCTTAATAAGCAAACATAAAGCTTTCATTTATAAGTGTGGAGCTTACTTTGCTAAACTATGATTATGTGCATATGTGAACAAATTGCAATGTGTGAATGGGCCCATATGTGCTGGAATGGTCTGGGGGGTGTTCCACCGGGACATACTATTGAGTAGCCGGGAGAGTTTCACCACCCTTCCATCTCCTAATCCCTCCCTGGGTGATGGAGGGATCTACTCAAGAGAGAGGGTCGTAGAACAATACTAAGCGCGTATGCCGGGATACGACCCATTGGAGGATAAGGCTGGCGGTGAGAATGTGCTGGTTGTTATTTCGGCCGGGTAGGTAGTTATAAGGGTCACTGTCAGGGTGACGAAAGGTAGAAAGTGTGAAATTATATATGTGCTATGTGTAACTAATGTGCACTTGACACCCGAGCACCCTTATGTGATAAAGAAGTGTTTCTACTCAAGTTATGTTGATTCCATGTTATATTATATTTTAGATGCTTCGAAGATAGCTTTTATGATGGTGAGGAGGAGAACCTTTTGAAGCATTTTTATTAGGAAGAAGGATGTAGGATTTTCCGCTGCGTACCTGTTTTGGGTTTTTGCTTTTGCTATGTATCAATAGTAAACTAGCAAGTCGAGACTCTCTTTTGTTGATGTACCCTTATGTAATGTACCTTATACCGTTTGTAATTAAAAATGTATGCATGTATGTAGCCAATAATGATAGTATTAATCTAATAATAGCCCTAAGACTACTAAATAATAATAAAGGGATTTCGGGGGTCGTCATATTAATACTAGCGGCTAAGCGTGATGAGAAGCTAGTATTCCTACGAAAAATGTTGGATGCCTTCTAATATAAATAATTGTACAAATTTAGTTTGATATTGATCAACAGTACACATTAAAGAATAATACATAAACAAGTTTATAAATGTCGACCGTTGATCATTACCAAACTAATTGGACTAAAGATTTTTATTAGTGTCGGACAAGTGTTAAAAGATTATAATTGCAAACTCCCCTGATGTTTGAATAATTGTAATTTATTAATCATAGGGCCAAGATTGTCAAAATTTTGGGTCATGCACGTTGTAAAGGTAAAAGTGCAAAGTTTATAATAGATAGGAATATTTGATTAACACTATGGTAT